>JAATLQ010030368.1:0-13361 GCA_013421005.1 Heliconius erato x Heliconius himera | reverse complement strand
GCAGCTGCGAGCTGGGCGCGGACACGCCGCACACGTAGCACACGAAGCTGGCCGTGCTCTGCGCGCGCTCCGAGCGGTCGCCCGACGACGCCAGGCTCAGCGGCGACGGCGGCAGCAGCGAGGGCGGCCGCGTGCGCAGCGTGTACACGCGCTCCGCCGCCGGCACGCCGCGCACCTGCAATACCGGAACTTAAATAAACTCGACGAGATAAATAAATATATTCATTCTATAAATCGAGAATATTCTCCCGTGACGGTGAGAAGGGCGCGAACGTAGCCGTGTGGCGGGTTATCGCGACGATGTCGAGCGTTGATGATACGTTTATCATTATATTAAACATTATTCTTATTATCATACAAATATTGTTTATCGAGATGTATTACATTATAAATAGACATTTTTTTAATCCATGTTATAAATTATACTAAACATGAATTAAAAATAATTATGTTCCTACAATTGGGGGTCCAAGAAGGAAGGCTTGGTCGTAGCGACCCCTGCCAGCCCTTACGAGGGCTGCAACGTTCCATCGGCCACGTGCAACTCGCTAGAGCGCACTGATAGGGCGTCCCCCCAAGACGACGCGCACCAGTGCGTCCCCGCTGGTGTGTCAAGTGGCGACGAGTGCGGCGTTGGGGACCGCCACCCAACACGCCATGTCCGGAACGGCGGGAGGTGGAGGACGGAGCTACAAATAGCTACGTGGAATATAAGAGGAGGTATGGAAGAAAAGATGAATGAACTTTTAGATGTGACGGATGATAGAGATTTGGATGTCGTCTACGTGACTGAGACCAAGCGGAAGGGCAATAACACTACCGATTTGCCGGGCAGTCGGGTCGCTTTCGGGGCCGGCGTACCAGAGAGCGAGCTGGGGCTGTCAAGGTGTCGGTGTGTTATTGTCTTCTCAATTGGTTAGTGCAACGGTTGAATACAAGGCGATCAACCCGAGACTGCTTTGGATTCGCTTCAAGCTGGGGATAACAAGAGTATTCTCGTCAGCGGCGTATACGCCAGTATCCTCAGCTCCATTAGGCGAACTCGAGGAGTTTTGGGAGAGTGTCAGGGATGTTCTAGGTAGAGGGAGGTTAGAGGGAATGAAAAGTTCATAATATGTGGCGATTTGAGCGGATGGGTCGGAACTGCGTGAAGCGGTTACGAGGGAGTGCTAGGTCAGTATGGTGACAAGAGAATAAATGAGGCTGGAAAGCTTATATTGGAAATTTGCAAGGAAAGGAATTTGTTTGTGGCAAACACGATGTTTGACCACAAACAAATTCACATGTATACATGGGAGCGAGCGGAAGGGAAAAGTATGATTGATTTATTCCTAGTGGATCAGCGTATTTGAAGCCAAGTTATGGACACGCGAGTGTTTAGGGGTTCTGAGTTGGAAACAAACCAATCAACCAAAAATCTAGTCGTTGCTAGAATAAGGGGTCTGTTTGCAGGTTGGCGCAACTACACAAGGTGTCCAAACTTGGAGTCGAATTGTCGCATAAGAAGCTGGAAACTTCAAGATCCACCGATTAGAGAGGAATATCAAGAAAGAGTTTCCAAGAAGCTAGACAACAGCGAATCTGGGAATGAAAATATTGAAGTATGCTGGCAGAACCTTAGGGATTGCATGAAGGAAGCAGCAATAGAGGTTACATACAGAAATAAAGCTATAGTATCAGTACAGCAGAGAATCCTACCAAATCATTTAGCAAGAAAAAAATATACCCAACTAGACTGATAAGTCATAATTAAAAATAAAAAAACTCCACCTCTTCATACAAAAAAATCGTAATAAAACCCTATCAATGAATTTTATTAAATTTCATTTCCAACGCGCCAAGCAGCGCGGCGGAAAAAGGAAGACACTTTTATTAAGAAAGAAAGGATACGGCGTTAAACTACAAAAAAAGGGAAACCCAAGCAAAACCCGAAACCTACAATAGTACAGAAAACAATAAAGCAATCACACGTGAACTTGCGGACATGTTTCGTAACAGCGACCCCACCGGCACCGCGCGGGCTATCGCTATCGAGGGTCGGAGGTCAGAGGACAGTGAGGTGCTTTCATCTCGGACAATAACTATTAATTGCAATGACATTAAACGGAAGATTTTATCTGTCGGACACAGAAACCTAGGAGTGGTGACTCTGTATATAAAATATTGTAATTCCGATGGTTGATATGTCTGTTTGATTACTTTAATGCAAATGTGAGTATAGTAGCCCCTAGTAGAGTAGCCAAAAAGAATGGAGCGCAGTCGCTGAATAACCCTTTCGCCTCGTCGTAATGGACGAGGCGAAAGCGTTTAAGTGATTATTTCCCTTATAAACCATACTTAAAAATATAAAAGTTAATTAAAACACTTGAAAAAATATAGGTAAAAGTTTCAAATAGAAAAATATCAAATATCATAGAAATACAATCAGTTTTTCGATTCTCGGTATTGTGCCCAACCTTTATAACATCGTCTGAAGACGCCAAGTGCCAGAATGATTTTAGATAACGGGACCAAATGACATATGCAATCATACATTTATAGCTTACAATTTTCCAAGAATATTGTATAATATCAAAATTAATCTAAATACCATATTATCATAAAATCAATGAAAGTGATAAGATAAAACGTCACTCCGAAACAGGTACGTAATAAAAATCGATTGTGCAAATCATATCTTATTTTTAGTATCGATATCCAGTGGCGTAGTGAGGGGGGGGCAAGGGGGGGCATCATGCCCCGGGCGCTACTTCCAAAGGGGCGCCAAAAGGTCTGCAAAACTGCAAAAATGTTCGTCTGGGGGGCGCTGAAAAGGTATTTTGCACCGGGCGCGAGTTACGCTCGCTACGCCACTGTCGATATCAATAAGATCGTTATTAAAATGTATATATAAATACATAGATATGTATGTGAGATTTATAAAAGATACCAGCTAAACCAATTAAAAGTATTGCCACATATTTTCTTATACTTTGTTGTTATCAAGTATCACTTCAAAAAGAATTTGTAGTACTTTATGTTCAATTGACTGAATAACTTATTTAGTATAATTCAGTGCTTGGTTAATTTAATATATTATACTATTATTTTTGTGCTTTTCTTTCAACTTCACGCTATATCCTATATAAAGTAGGATAAGCAGAATCTAGTATCTTAAGACTACGTCACGTCACGTTCTCCATGCACCCCTCAATTCTTGAGACATTGCTTTTCATTCAACGCCGCAATCTGTTGTACCAGAATGGAAAAATACTTTTTCGTTAACAAAAGTTATCCTCAGCAGAGACAGTGTTTAATAAAATCCTTAATACAGGAATTGGCTAAAAACTTTTTGATATTTCATCAAATAAAATCATCGCGTCAATTGTAAAAATTGGAAGTAATTTTTACTTTTCATCTGCCTGATTTTTTTTAGTCTGGTTTAGGCGGTATATTTTTCAAATATAATCGAAACTTTCATTTTAAAGGATAACAAAGTTTCGCACTTACCTAAACTAAACCAATTAAAATTATACAAGAGTTACTCTCATATTATAGTAACTTTGCCCAAAATTTTGTTTGCAAGTAAAATGGAAAATCCCGTTATTGCTATTGGCGTAGGAATTTCGAGAAATCCTTATTAGTGCTCCCCCAAGATACATACCTAATTACAAGAAAATAAATGCCTAATTTATACTTTTTTAGTCTTATTAACAAAACAGTTTTTATATAATATGGATAACGAGAGAATGTTCTATATTTAGAACATTCTCTCGTTACTATTAACATGGTTTAACCAAAACAACAAATATGCATTAAAAAATACCTCAATAGGCCATAGATAAATTTATTATATCTAAGTTTAATTTATCATTCACAAATAGACATCAATACGATACGGTATTAGTGACCACTTGTAAACTCGAGCGTGGTACATTAGCACAATTCCGACATCGCGCCGTGATAACAATGTTGGTACACACTTGTGTGTAGCGTACACTCTCGAGGACCGCCGAGAGAGCACTGGCCGGTGCGTTATCTGTAGCATTGACCTTAATTGACTTTATTTTAATAATTTCACTTTCATTAAATTATACGTTCAATAATCATTTTGATACAAGTTTGAATCACTAATAATTAAGATTATTTAAATTATCAATGCTATGTCTTTTTAAGTCTATTCTTTTAACACAAATATATACATACATTGTGTAAGCTGCAAATGTTAGCAATTTTTACTAGCCTTCAGAAATAAATACCAAATGTCTAGTAGTTTACAGTTTAAATGAAATAATTTCAATGAAGAATTTCAACTTAGTTTACAATCTAGACAATAATATAATTCTATATTGATTGTTAAATATTATTTTTAATATATTTTTAAATTACTACTAAAATTCCTTAATTAGTGTCAAAATAGCTCGCCAATAAAAAAAGAAAACAAAAATGACCGAGTTGAAGAATGATGAAACACAGAACATAAATTGAATCAGAAGTATAAAGATAGCACTCAAGATCAGTCATAAAATAAATCAACTTTCACAACATGCACAATCTGGCGATACAGAAGGAAACATTATTACTAGTGGACATTTAACTACAAATATTGATAGTGACGCGGCAGGTCGGGTCGCCGATACGTTATCATCTAAGAACAGAATGATCAACGGATATAATGGGTCTGCTGTTGAGATAAAAAATGAGGTCAGACAGGGTCGGATTGGCAAGAGGAGGTTAATGAGTAAACTTTAATTGGGACATTGCCAGTTGAATTAGATTTATCGATTTTTTGCGTTTAGCTTTATGCTGTATTCTGAACGTAGCGGGGTAGGCAGACGGAACCTAGTGTTATTATAGTTCGTTCCCTGTACTGTCCAATTTTCGTGACATATGTTGAGTGGCAGAGTCAACGTTGCGCTTTGTCTCGGTACCAAAGCAAGAAATTTATATGTTTTAATATATCATTACTCCTCAAACGGAAGGCCGTGCCGCTGCGCGACGACTGCCTCGACATATTCGGTATACGTCAAAAAAAAACATTTTAACCGTCACCTTCATATAGTATGTTTTCCTCTTAAAAACTTTCTGTCGATATCAATCTAATCTGGGGTGAATCATCTGGTAAGTCAAGCAAATTTCGATTTACTAAAAAGTTCATCCAAAGTTCAGTTTCAGAACTTGGTGGAAAATAGGGAAAGACACTTTCGTCTTAATGAGAACGGAGTGTATTATCTAATTGTATACAATTAGTATATTGGTAAATGAGAAATAAAAATGAACACCACATTTAACATTACAAATAATTTAAAATTATTTGCGTAATACAACACTTGCAGAACGACAACATTCTTTAAGCAAACACTATGTTATTGTAATAAGAATATCCTTTTGGCAACAATGAGCGGAAAAAACGTAGTTGGGGGCTGGTGGCGACCACCCATGTTACGTGATCTACACTAATATTATAAAACTGAAGAGTTTATTTTGTTAAATGTGATAATTCCAGGAATTACTGGTTCGATGTTTGTATAGGATAGTACATTTGTAGAGGAAGGCTATAGGCCATATTACTTTACGTTATTAGTTTCAATGTGAGTTATGTTGTATCTCTGATCAGAGTTACTTCACGCACTCAGAATGTTATGTTAGATATATTATACATATTTGTTTAAATTTTAGTTATTTCTATTGTACCACGGGAGCGAAGCCGCTAATAAAAGTTAGTACACATATGTAGATATATACAAAAACTTTCAAAAAATGACTAACTTTGTGTGTAGTGTCAGTAGTGCCCAGAAGAAACAACGTAACGTAGAAAGGCTAAATTTACCATAAAGATTCCTTGTTAAGAAAAAGATTTAGCTTTACTAAATGAAACTCAAGACGTTTTAAAGGGAAATAGAATAATAACTTATCAAGGCACAAACAGACATCAAGACAGCCATATATGTTTAAAAAGTATCAACAGTCAAATAAAGTTGAACGGAAATTTTCTATTCACATTAAATATGTCAATATATCCATAAGAAAGATAAACACTACGTCTGATTTGTCGATAAAATTTAATGCCCATCATTAGGCTAAATTTAATCACAATTATTAAAGTCGAATTAAGGTTGTTTCGTAGTGGCTGTGATAAAATACTATTTATTTCTTAATATTTAAAATATTATTGGAGACAAAGAAATTAAAAACCAATGGTCTTTGAATTTCAGTCAGTTCCACTAAGCCCAAATACCAAAACAACATCAATATGATAATTTTGGCGCAGTGGCAAAACGTTTGACTGTAAGCGATTCTGGGTTCGACTCCCAATCGTAGGAATGATTATATTAAAATTGCTCCCTGCTATAGTAGTTAAATTGCAGCGCTGAGTCGCACCACTCAACATGCTTTATCTCAAAATTTTGGACGGAAAGTTGGGACATTCCTTCTGCCTACTTTGCCATATGAGAAAAAGAGTGAAGTTACTTTTTTAGGATAATCTTGGTAAAATACCTTTTCCGTAGCCAGCGACATTACATGGTATAAATCCAAAACATTTAACATTCATACACTATTACCACTTCACAGTGTGCTTGTCACTAGACATTCACTAATATTCCCGTTTTGAACACATCCACAACAGCGTTTAATGTCCGATAGTCCATTGCCACTATATTGCGCGAACCTATCTTTAATTCACACCAAGAGAATTCCTTGTAGAGGAATTATCCTGAACTTTCAAGAAATGAGAAAAA
Organism: Heliconius erato x Heliconius himera; assembly: GCA_013421005.1. Classification (NCBI taxonomy): domain Eukaryota; kingdom Metazoa; phylum Arthropoda; class Insecta; order Lepidoptera; family Nymphalidae; genus Heliconius; species Heliconius erato x Heliconius himera. Next base: position 6,642 of record JAATLQ010030368.1, on the reverse strand, counting down.
AGCAATAAAAAATCACTACCACAATTCCGCTATTAAGATCAACAAAACTTAAAACACAAAAAAGACTAAAAAATTTTAAAGACAATTTACAAAAATTCACTATAAAATAATAGACATGCGCGAGCGCAGAACAACGTGTGCATGCGTACGTCTCGCGCAGACGAGTGATTACGTATCAGTACTAGCCGATTATCACCGCGACCGCACCGTACTTGTTGTACGTGAAAGTTATATCTTGAGAGTCCGACTTGAAAATATTTTGTGTCTATAACAAGACTAGTTAGTAGGTGAATAGTTAAAAAAATCAACATTGATATTGTAAAGCGAGTAAAAACCCACATATGAGTATCTCGATGTATGATAATTTTTTGCTAATTATCAGATTTTGCGCTACACTGTTACATAATGATAAATAATGACATAATGGAGGCATGATTTGTACATTCCACAGAACAAACATTATGCAGACACCTTTGTGACGTAGTTGTGATAGGTCTGAGTAGAACGTGGTGGTTGAGCATTGGTGTATTGTACAGATAAATATTTATTATTTTACACACATACACATTAATGTTTAATGCAAGATTGTGGGAGTCACTACAGAAAAGGCCTCAAAATCAAGAAGGAAATCTTTTTAAGAAAATGGCGCTAGTCTGAGGACCAGTTAATCGCACATCCAGACATAAGACGAGCTCTTAAGTGGCCCGCAAATGGCAAGAGAAAAAGTGGTCGAACTCACAATACTTTAAGGCAACGTGTTAAAAAGATTTAGCTTCACCAGGGCTGGCAAGGCCTGGAGACACAAAGCCCGCATATGACCGTGACCAATGAAAGTTTCTTTCATTAGTTCTATGTTATAATGAGAAAGTTTATTTAAAATTTCAAACCTGCTCTAATTTGACAACCACTCGTCACCATTCGTCTTTAAATAACTACTAATAAATTAAATAAATATTATATTAAAATCCCAATAACTTTATATTAATTACAATTGGTAGACCAAATTAGATTTCAACGTACCTAATTATAATTATCTTGAATACACAAAATCAGAATACGCTTAAAGTAGAAAGCATTTAAAATATGTAATATTAAAAGATAATGAATACACTCGGCTTAATTTAAACACACATAATAGGACCATGTGTCATTCACGTGTAAAATACCGTGTTTTATGTGACGAGACGAAGTGGTATTCACTGTTAAAGATTATCTGATGGCAAGGAAACTTTTAACTCCATACCTACAGCCCTAACTTAAGAAACTCTACCTCTTAACTAAAATCCGTCTAAAATCTTGGCCGTTTCGCCACCGTCACATGACGTGAAAACATATTTACTCTTCATTACTTTTCGGTAATACAATGATCATCATCTCAGGATGTAAGAACTATCTTTTAAGTTGATGGTAGGGTTTCGATCATTATGCGTCATTTATTTCAAATATTGAAAGAATAGCATAAATTATTACTGAATATGGAGTCGTTTTATGTATCCTCGAATCCTTTTCCTATAGGAGAATATGCAGAGAAAACAAACGACTCTTCATACAATACTTTTTCCACCTCGCAAAATGCTCATCCTCTACGACTCTATTAATCACCATTTACAAGTAAAATTGTGACCCATATGTATGTAATATGTATGTACACAGTATCTACAAATAAATATATAAATCAACATAACGTTAAAATATATATACACAATGATTTTGTAATCACTTCAGTAGAATAATGATCTTCACAAACATCACTTTTATTTATATTACAATTAAAACAAATAATTTGAGCAAATATTAGTTATGAACAAACAACTATCTACGGTAAGGCAGGAAAAAAACAACATTGATTTATCATTTTATAAAATCAGCTTCACTCTGTATCCTGAATACAGCAGAATAGGCAGAAGGAACCTAGTGTTAAGACACTTCCCATTTTCCACCGAATTTATCGAGACATTGCGTGCTAGTGGCGGAACTCAATGCCGGGTTGAGCTCAACGAGTGGGACTCAACGATAATTCTATAAGTTTTAAATAATGTAATGTTAAACTCGTCGAGCTATCCGTAAGACTTGGTTATGGGTTTGATATTCACTATTTTTTGTATAATACAAAATGTTATTTCTTTCATTCGACTAATAAAAAGCGATGTGTTGAGTTCCAACATCTGACATTTCATAAAAAAAACCTGACTTTTCATTTTACTTTTTAAACTAAATGGTGGCAAACAAAGTCGCGGGCGACCACAAACATAATACAGTATAATATGAAAAATAAATATAATTATTAGCGTCACAGATATATAACTGAGATGCACTTTAGTTTATCTAGACTCACTTGATCCTGCCCTTTGCGGTCAGCTACTATCTGTTTACATATTTATTGAAAGTTATATATGTTTTATAGCTTTTATTATAAATAAAATTATTATTAATATTTAATAGCCAGAGACCTGAATGTCCCCTTCTAAATAATAGTGCTAAGACACTCCATTCTCCACTTTCCGCCGAATTCGTGAGGTATTGAGGTTTGAGTGTTGGAACTCAACGTTTCTCATTGTCTGGACATCAGAGCGAAGAAATGAAAATATAAATTTAAGTAAATATTTATTTTCCTGGAGTGGAGATCGAACCCACAACTAAATATTAAATGGATTTCGCCATTAAACACTCAATACCTCCAGAATTCGGCAGAGAATAATGGGAACCAAGTGTGTTAAACAAGTGGATGAGGCAAGGTGACCTGGTAGGCGGTCCACTGCTGCACGAGGTGGTGGTGGCAGGCGGCGCAGGCGCGCACGGTGCCCTGCGCGTCCTTGGGCCGCGAGCGCGGCGGCCGCGGGTGCTGCTCGCCGAAGATCGGGAAGTACGCCTGCTTGTTCTGCAACATCATTCAATTACTAACTTTACACTTCGCCTGTATTTATTTATATACAAGATAAACAGAAATGATAGCTAAACTGAAAAAAGTGCTTAGTGTTAACATCCCCTCACGCAAAAACTCAACCGACAATTCTCACATTGAACCGCACGCCCCCCAATCCCGCTATAATGACGTCATACAACCTAAAATGATCGTCAAAAAAGCCGCACCTCCTTTATAACACCTGTCTCTAATGTACACAATACGTTCGCACCTACACACACACGCACACGCACACACGCACACACACAATATGATAATCACGACACGACATTTACTTTAAGTTAGAGCAAATCACAATAAACATAGTCTAATATGTGACAAGGATGCAGCTGTAAAATTCCCAAATAGATAAATGCTGTTAAGTCACCACGTCACGCAATAATTGGCAACTGTGGGTTCGATCCCGGCTCAAAGCATCTTTTTTTCAATTTTTCCTATATGGCAAGAAAGAAACTAAAAGAGTAGAATAAAAACTATATAACTAGTAAAAAACATGTTGCGAGGGCACAAACGTGCGACTGTAAACGCGGTAGGTTGTGGGTTCGATTAGCAAAAGATATAAGATAATATTACTTATTATCTTTCATTTTTTTATATGAAGTTGTTACACTTAAAATGCCACGGATAGACATTGTGTGATTAGTATTTAGAATATTTTGTTTATAACAAAACATTATTGTGGCACAGTGGGACCGCAGTCGCAGTCTGACCGTAAGCGCGATGGTTGTCGGTTTGATTTCTATAAGTACTACGATCTTAATAAAACACTGTTCAAAGGTTATCTTACAACTGTCACATAAACACAAGAATGTTACAAATATAAAAAAACAAACGCTACGTTCTAATATGTTATAGTAGTTATTATTTTTTTACAGTATCGCGCTCTATCTATTATTTATAAAAACATATATCTTCGGGCTTTTACCATTCCAGTTTGGGATTAGTCTAACTTAATAGTCATATTTTTCACACATGGTAAGAAGGAAGGAAGGTCTAAGATTTACTTGTAAAACATATAATTACCAATATACGAGCCTTTACAGTAACACACACAAAACAACCAAATATCGTTCTTTGATTTTTACGATTATTACACATTTTGAATGAAAATATTTTAACCGGATTTTAATCGCGTATATTTAAGATTTTACATTTTGGGAACCCGACGTTTCGAACACTTTGCAGTAGTCCGTGGTCACGGTACCGACGCAATAAAAAAATAACTACGCGAGGCAATTAGGATATCGTTGGCGGTAGTTTGATATAATAATTATGTCAACTGACAGACGAATGCCACCTCAGTCTACCCGCGACCACGGACTACTGCTAAGTGATCGAAACGTCGAGTTTCCAAAAATGTATAATATAAAATATACGAAATTAATCCGGTTAAAATAGTTTCATTTAAAACTAAATATGAACCACACATATGTATGTATATAATAATGCATTATTCAATCACGCGCTCCCCAGTACAGTGTGAGAGGTCACTGTAATAATGAATCGTTAAAAAAATATAAATATAACAATAATTGGTAAGAACAAGGCTATCTGAGGGTTCGCCGGCCTTTGAACTAGCAACTACAACTGTTTGGATAACATCGATTTCTTTTTTATTGTCATATTTCATTTCTGTTGGATTTTCGTCATATTGTGTATATTATAAATTTATATCACACTAGCGGGCGTGTGCGGCTTCGCCCGCTTATTTGCACCCTTAGGGGTGAATTGTGAAAAAGGGGTGAAAGTTCAATAAAATATTTTTAACAGTCTGAATTAATTGTTTTATAAAAATCGGTCGTGATTTAAAGATTTTGCCATACAAACTTTCAAACCCTTATTTGCACCCTTAGGGGGTGAATTCTAAAAAACCATGAAACACGTGTTCAATGAAATATTTTTAAGAGTCTGAATTTCAAATTTTATAAAAATCGGTGCCGATTTAAAAAAAATCCATACAAACTTTCAACCCCTATTTCATCCCTTTAGGGTTAAAATTTTTCAAAATCCTTTCTTAGTGGATGTCCAGAATATGAAAATAAACATCTGCCCAAATTTCACGTTTCTACCATCAGCGGTTACGGCTCTGTGTGCGTCTTACCTCAGTCAGTCAGCACAAGTCCTTTTATATATATAGATATAGATAGATTACGTTATAAAATAGTATGAAAATCTTCAAAGTATCAAAAGAAAACTACATACACTCGAAAATAATCTGTATCATAACATTTATCATCCTAATTTTAAATATGACATTCACTTTATCATAATTTAATTATTTTAAAAGGAAGCCAGACGTGGCACAGGGGCACAGAGTCGCGAAAAGGCGAAAAAGGCGAAAAAGTGAACATAGTGACTTAACACTAAGTTTCCTCTGCCTACCCTGCTGTCGGCGGGATACGGCGTGAAGCTAAAAAAAATTAACACTTATTAAATTAAATTCAAGATTTCTTTGTCAACTTACAACGATCGAATTTGTTAAAATTGGTTAAAAAACTCTATACCCTGCTGAGTGCGAAATACAGCGTGAATAACAAGAAGCAACATATGTATATAATATATATGTCATCAATAATAAATAAATATATATAATGTTTGCTTTAAAATATATAACTGGCTAAATCTCGACCGACACAAAAAAAAGAGTAAATTTGACGCTGCAATCAGTCGCGTAGCGAAACGAGTCAAAGGTTTCTTAAACAATGTCAGTGTTTACATAAAAAAATCGAGTTCTAATAAACATTATAAAAAAAAGTATCAGCGCAAATATTTCCATGATTTACGAGAAACTTTATGTTGATAGAAAAAAATATACATATCATTTTGTCTTATAAATTAAGTTTAGTAAACTTTAGGCCACAACTTAATATTGAAATATATTATTGCCTTTTAATATTATACATTTAATATAATATTGAAAAGTTTTATAATAATATAATATATAGGAGGTTCCTCTTTCTAGAGCCCTAGCCACCGATCTCTTGGACCCTTGTGCCACCGTCGGAAGAGCGTTTTTTTTTATACTTTTAAATGTAATTTTTATAACAATTTATATTTAAAATGCGGATTCAATTCTCACTAATTCCGATATTTAAGATTGATATATTAAATATTAAAATGAAAGAAAACATTAAATAATTTAATTTTTCATGCGACGAAACCACAATTCGGAAAGTGGGGAATTAATGTATCTTAAAGGGAAAATTTACGTGGCTTAACACTAGGTTCCCAAATTTTCTCAGCCTACTCTGCTATGTGCCAGTTTTTTAGAGTGTGAAGCTAAAAAAAACCTTTTCCCTCAACAATAAGTACTCGATACATATGTATATAGATTGCGCACGGGAAGGTCCGGGAGTAGCGATAGCACTTGCACTGTTGACTCACGACGATACACTCTGACACCGGCCGCGCCCCGAGGTATTGTTTGTATATTATATTTTTATCTATATATATAAAAGGACTTGTGCTGACTGACTGACTTAAGACGCACGCAGAGCCGTAACCGCTCATGGTAGAAACGTGAAATTTGGGCAGATGTTTATTTTCATATTCTGGACATCCACTAAGAAGGGAATTTGAAAAATTTTAACCCTAAAGGGATGAAATAGGGGTTGAAAGTTTGTATGGAATTTTTTTTTAATCTGTACCGATTTTTATAAAATTTGAAATTCAGACTCTTAAAAATATTTCATTGAACACGTGTTTCATGGTTTTTAAGA
>JAATLQ010030365.1:0-20026 GCA_013421005.1 Heliconius erato x Heliconius himera | reverse complement strand
AACAAATTTTTACTGACTGCAGGCGATCGCTGTTTCTACATCGGATTGGGGGCGAAACCGGCCGTCCCAAAAATGACTTACGAACCCTACCAGTGCTGTCCCACTAAAGTTCAGAGCCCGACAAAAGTAGCGAAGGCGACTCCGACCAAGGTTCCTGCTAAGAAACTCGACAAGGACAATAAACCTGCTGCAGCCGAAAAAGCGTCTAAGGGTAGAAACAAGGCCCTGGTTAAACCAGAAAAAGCAGGGAAAGGGAAAAAAGGTTTATTCGGCTCTGATAATATTTGGTGGTGGTAAAAAGTTAATGTTAGACAAGTGATAAATGTCACACAATTCGATAAATAGAGGCGCGTGCGTAGCATCAAGCGGACACGATAGTTATTCTAAACGCCGTACGGTTTCTCCTCCAAATTACTCTAATCCGGCTTAACTGCATCAACTTGCACATATCACATTAACATTAAAAGCTTTAATAACCTCGTGTCCCTTGATCCCTGCGAGCACTTACCAGGGTTGTATTTATGTATTGCATACGGACTGTATTAATAAACCGACAGTTATTTCATATAAAACAAAAACAAAAATGCGAATGCAGCCCGCACTTACTATATAATATGTACTCGTATATCAGAAAGTAACGCTTTTGATATCTTTATGTTTATTGAGAACTTGTGGAGACTAAATATTGGAATGTCTAGTGATGTTGTAAAAGATGTATAAATCGTTATTATTGAATGTTAATTAATTCCAATATTTAGAAATTAACGAAATGGAAAAACAACAGCACGGGCATTTTAAATGTAACTTACTCGTTTTGCCACTTGAAAGACTTATTGTTTTAAGGATTTCATGTTCATATAGTTTTCTAGTCTTCATAGAATCTCATTTGTTACATTTGATACATTTATTTATAGATTATAAAATATTAGTTTCAATGATTTAAGCATAAATAAAGTAAAAAATAAGAGCAGTGCCACAGCAAACTTGTAGACTTCACATTGATAGTATTATACAATTATATTTTGTTGAAATCATGTCAAATGCAAAAATATTTAGACTATTCGGCAGTATGGCCTCTCTCTCGTCTTGCGTAGCAAGTATATGTTCATAGGTTGTAATGTTTGGCCGCAAATTCGCATGAATGTTTCATTTATTTATTTATTTGTTATGTTTAATAATCGAGTCTACTTTAATATAATTTTTGTTAATAAATACATTTTTCTATAATTTATCTATTATTACTTATTTGAATTAAAATGATGTCAGCATGGTGTTGCCGTAGTTGTCGCGCATGCCATATATTGGATGTACTCTGGTGAGTTACCAAAAACAGTAAAATGGATGTGGTTTCTTTATTTATTACTTTGAATTTTAGCGGCTGAATGTTTAGTAACTAGTAATACGTAAACAATTTTAGGAAACTTATTGGATGAAACTGAAGTTCTAGATTGGATGGTTAGTCAGAAGGAAGACGAGAGTATAGAAGAAATAAATAGAGATAAATTGTTCAAATACATTGAAACTAAAGAATTTTTAGCTGTTGTATTTTGTAAGTATAGTTAATAGTTTAATGATATTAAAATGTTTTTTTTTAATTCAGTAGTCACTTATTTCTTTTTATTTTTAGATAAAGAAGAAGATCCTTTGAGTCCCAGAATATTAAGACACGTAGAGCTTATAGACGATGAAGCTTCTGAATATGGTATAAAGATAGTGAAGTGCAGCGATCGTTTAATGGCAAAAAAATATGGATTCAGAAATCCACCTGGTATCACTTACTTTAGGAAAACCAAATACATTAACTATGACGGTGATATGGATGACGAGGAAGAAATATTGGACTGGCTGACAGACCCCGAAAATATGGAGCTTACTGATCACATTGAGAAGGTTAACAAAAAAATGTTTCAAAAAATAAGACAGACATCAGACTACGTGGCGGTATTCTTTTGTGAGTTTTTTGTTTCGAACATTTATTTGGTTTGTTTTAAATAATCATAAAGTAATACTTATAAAGGATTTTGTATCATTGCGTTTTTTCCTGAAATTCTATCTGTATTCCATATATGACATGTTTTAGACAGTAATGACTGCAAACAGTGTCCAAAGGTGCTACTTGAAATTGAGCACATAGATGACGACGCCGATGCCGCTGGGATAAATTTCGTAAAAATTGATGACCGTCAAATGGCTAAGGAATTCGGAGTATTCGCCCTACCCGCTGTGCTATTCTTTAAATTGGGTTCAAAAGATCCAGTCATATTTGCAGGTACAGAATACTTAAAAATGTTATTATTGAAAGTCTTACAGAAAGCTACCACCGATTTAGTTATTCGTGTATCCCGCATATAAGAGAGTAGGCAGAGGGAATCTGGGAACGTAGTGTTTAGACACTCCATCTTCCATTAAGGTCAGTTTCCGCTGATCTTTTTATGCTTTTCGTATTGAGTAGCGAAACTCAAAGCTGCGCTTAGTCTCGTTACCAGACCGAAGAAATTATTAAATATTTTATTCCCGTTCCTAGCGTAGGAGACGCCACGACTGACCTCTAAATACATATACATTGTTAATAAATTCACAGGCGATCTATATGACGGCCAGCAACTCCTCAGTTGGCTACTTACGCAAAAAAATCCAGCAGGTGATGTTATAGAGGCTTACGAAGGACAAGAGTTACTTGATTTGATAGAAGAGTCTACTTCTGTAGCAGTATATTTCTGTAAGTGACATAACAAATATTCGTAAAGTAAAGAAATATTTAATTTTAACTACTCCATAAGATAAATATAACTGATGGGAAATTCGATAAAGCTGGATTGCTTCAATTTAAAATCAATTTGTAATATTTATTACTTTTTATTAGGGAATAAAACATTGTGTGAGTTGTGCAATGCAAAAGCAACGAAAAAGCCGAAAAAGAGTATTAGAGACCACGACGAAGACGAAGGACTGGAGCTAGATGGTACTCCTGTCTTAAGACATAAATATATGTCCGACATTGAAATGATCCGTCTTGTTTTGATAATACCATGTCCTTCTTTTGTTGCATGTAGCATGGCTATTATATTAGTGTCCTAAAGCTCTGTCACTCGACCCTGTATGTTTGCACTTTAGTCTATTCCAAATCATTATTGATTGTATTGTAATTTAATTATATTTATTAAACCCAAAACTATTAGACTTTCCTTTTACTTCCGGTACGGTAAAAAACAACAAAAAACTACATTTATCTTTAGGATATCCTAAAAATCTAGTTTTGATTTCCTATTAGTAGATTTTTATCCCAGAGTTAAACACATGTCCTTGCATTTCTACGACAAAAATATATTAAGATAAATAATATAAATATTGTTTTTAGATTCTCTGGAGTGTGAACAATGTGCCGGTATTTTGGAAGAACTGGAAAATATTGACGACGATTGTGATAGACATGGAATCAAATTTGTTAAAACACAAGATTATTCTATAGCAGAAGCATATGGTGTCACAGACTTTCCAGTTTTGGTTTATTTTGAAAACAATATACCGAATGTTTATGAAGACTCGTTAGCTGAAGAAGAAGAAGTGCTTCAGTGGCTTATTACTCAGAAAACAGAAGATCGCATTGAACTCATAACAAGGGTAATGCTTGAAAAAATGGTGGAAGAAACTCAGTATTTGGCTGTTTATTTTTGTAAGTATTCTGATATACTTAACAGTACCAGTTACCAGAACAATTATATTAATTTAATTATCTTAATTTAATTCTTATAATATGAAATATTGTTCATTTAAGATAAAATAAACTGCCATATTTGTGATCATATACTTGAAGAGTTAGAAAAAATTGACGATGAGTGTGATGTCTACGGAATTCATATGGTTAAAATTCAAGACCCACAGCTTGCCAAGAGATATTCAATAAAAACATTCCCGGCAATGGTCTATTTTAGGTAAGAAAAATTAATCGCCTATATTATGAAAAATTTTTAATAAGTTACTTATCTACCTACATATATATAATTTCATTGTAGAAATGGAAATCCTCTACTCTTTGAAGGCGACTTGCAAAACGAAGAGTCTATTCTTGAATGGTTAATTGATGATGATAATCGTGAATTAGCTGATGAGATTGAATCTGTTAATGACAGAATGCTCGATAGGCTTTTATTTGAATCCCACCTGCTTGCTGTTTTCTTTTGTAAGTATATAAATATTTGAAATGTTAAATCTAGTAAATATCTTACATTTAAACAATGAAAATATTTTAAATTGGATACTTTAACATACACCCATAGCTTGACATATGTATGACAAAATAAATAAACTTCATTTTAAATTCAACAGATGACGAAGAAGACTGTCAAGATTGTCAAGATATTCTTGAAGCTCTTGAACAAATTGATGGGGAAGTTGATCAATTTGGCATAGACTTTGTCAAAATAGCGAGTCACGAGGCAGCTGTTAAATATAATATAATCCACATACCCTCACTTGTGTACTTCCGTAAGCGAACACCGATGTTTTACGATGGAGACTTGCATCAAGTGGACAGAGTTCTACAATGGTTGACATCGCAAGATGTGTTTGAACTGAAGAATGAAATTGAAGAAGTGAATAGAAAAATGTTAGACAAATTACTTGAGGAAAATGAATTCCTTGCTGTTTACTTCTGTAAGTTGTCTTGATTGACCAGTTACTTAAAAACACAAAGTAATACTATAAATGCTATGTCTAAATTTTTATTACATTTTACAGACGAGAACTCGGCAGAGAGTCGTATGGTGTTAGACAAGTTAGAAAATATTGACAGTGAGACAGACAACTTGGACATAACGTTCGTAAAGATGCACGACACTAGATACGCCCGTAAATGGGGTGTTACTAAGTTGCCAGCTATCGTCTATTTTAGAAAACGCTTCCCCAGTATATATAGAGGTAATTAATTGTTCTTTTAAATTTGAAATGAAAAAACACATATTTAACACTTTTGTTACGTATCCAAATCATATTAATAAAATGCAAAACATTGTTAAGTAGTTTAATTAATTTAATTAAATTGTGGAACGACCTTTGGTTGCTTGGTTGGCTGATTGATTGGCTTGGTTTAAAATGAGTGAAAACTGGAGAACTGAGTAAATAAATCAGCTTCACGCAGTATCCTGCATACAACATTGTAGGCAGAGGGAACCTAGTGTTAAGACACTCCGTTCCCCATTTTCTGCCGAATTCTGGAGGCAATGCGTGTTGAGTGGCAGAACTCAACGCCGCGCTTAACCTCGACACCAGAGCGAAGAAATGGAAATATAAATTTAAGTAAATATTTCATCTCCTCGAGTGGGGATCGAACCCACAACCAGTCGGTTTTACAGTCAGATGTGAACTGAGTGATTTATGATAAAGATCTACCTCTCCTACGTGTGAAATAGATTTAAAAGCATCTAGATTTTTAGATGTTTTAAATAATCCGATTGCCAAAAATAATTGTTTGAAGTTTTTACTAATTTAGAACCGGTATGGTTTCTTACAGGTGATGTAATGGCTGAAGTTGAAGTATTAGAGTGGCTGCGAAAGAACAGATTTAGGCAGCCAGAGCTGAATATATTTATGTACGCTTTAATAGCTTTATCGATAGCATTCGTGATCTACACCGCCTTCCTCCTACAATGTTTCAAGCCTCTATCTTCTCAACCTGCACAGCATCCTAAACAGGCGTGAAGTTATTTATTAATTATAGATATTGCTGTAATGTTGACTGCCAAGCCTAGCGCTTATCGTATAACTTATTATCTTTCACTTTACAATATATTCCAACGTTTTTAGAAAAGGAAGTTTGCTTTCAATTTAAGCGTTTCATAAAATTCGGCGAAAATTAGACAATTTTTTTATCATTTTAAAACTAAGAAGATAAGTAGGTATCGCTATATCATATATATACACACACAGACTAACCGTAACATGGGATCAAACTTTTATATATTTTAATAGATTTTCGAACAAATTGCAAATTAATAAACTAATAGATGCGTCGGTTTGTCTCGGGCTATCTTATTTTACTTGTATATTTGTATGAAGAAATACAATGTTAGCAACAGCTTAAAGCACTAATAATGTTTTATTTATTTCGTCACTTTATAAACTAAAGAAAACACTTTGATAAAAATAAGTGAATGAGAAATGTCGTTCGAAATATTGTAATAATAAATTCGAATTACCCTTTTTTATATTGTGCTAGAGTATAAAATTATTCGGCATTTTGAATTCATTTAAGACTGTCATTTTTATTTTGTTGCCGACTTCTTTACTATTTATGCATGCGGTTTTGCTATTTTAACGTTATAATTCTTATGGAAAGACATTGAACATATGTAAGTTTCACTAATTCTCGTGGTTAATAAGGAATATTATGTATTTTTTTTCTTTATCTACTGTCGAATTCGTGCTGAGTTATTAACATATTCCAGGCTATGGCCTATCTCGTTGATGTTTGTAAAGTTTTATCGTTTATTGTTTTGATTTATCAATTTTATTGCCGTAAAATAAGGTATAATTTGAACTATCTTTCGGACTTACAGTTTCATTCGCTTCTTTGTCATTCCCAAGTTCAATAAGTATTTACTTATATAAAGACAAGGAAAGGGGAAAAATGACAAAATTTACATCCGTAACCGGATTGTTCCGGTACATATTATACATTACGTTATATATATATATATATATACCTATAATTTATAAATACATAATAAAAAAAAATACTTTTCTTCTAACAGCGAGTGCTGTACGAATGTCACTTGTTGTGCTCAAAGTAACGCGCGCGGAACTGGCGCGCGTGAAATTGTTAAAACTTGTATATAAAATGTAAATATTTAAAATAAATAAAAATAGTAAAATATATACAAATGTTTTTTTTTACTATACCTATCTCGAGAAAATTATATTGTGGCGCAGTGGAATATCATCTTATTGTAAAAAAAAATCTAATTTTAAATGTGATGAATTCGTTTTTCACTTCTAATTGTACTTTTAATGAATAACAAATCCACTTGTTGAAATTAAATTATTTAAATTTTTGAGACAAAACGCGGCGTTGATTTCCATTAGGTTAGTGCTCAAATTTCAACGGAGATCAGAGTATGTATGATACTCGGAGGACTAGGTACTCGGAGTAAAAATCTATATTTCTACGTACAAACTAGTAAACTAAATTGTATACTGTTTTCATAGTTGTATGTCTCGATATGTCTCGAGGAGTAATTGAACATCTTGTCTACGTTCACAGGGTATATTAGGTTCTAATTATTTACTTGTACACTGTTACACAAAACAGGATGTGTTCGGCATAAATTCATAAGCAAGGACTTCTATAGGATACTCTATAAATTGAGTGAGACTGAAATAATGAAACCTGACTACCCGCAAGTTTTGAACACGTCTCAAACGCTTGAAGCAAACTCCCTTTGATGTGTGTACTAAAACTGACATTGGTTCGAATCGTCGACGTCGACGAGCCATGTTGTTTTGGGAGTTGTTTGACAAGTCTCGATAAGTATGTAAACGTTGTATAATAAGAACAACATAAAAGTATGTAAAACCTAAACGCAAAGGACCAATCTCAAACGGTGGTTCATAATGCTTATAATTGTAATATATTACAAATTTTTACATAGTTCACTTGTACCGATTTTGGTGTGTATTAAAACCTCGTTAGTTAATCTTTGACATATTTCCCGATTACCGACTGAACAGAAATGTTGTATGCATGTATGAATCGGATGACAATGCAAAATAACTATGAAATGGAGCTGATCTGTGATGGAATCGGAAGGCGACCGTAATAACTCGGTAGTTAAACGACACAACCCCATCGAGTTTGTATTTAAATTTTTATAGACGAGTCTGGTTAGAGCAGTGGTTCCCAACCGGTGGTCCGCGGACCACCAGTGGTCCGTAGAAGCCTAAAAGTGGTCCGCGAACAATTTTAATTTTATGACTGGGGATGATGAGGCGAAGGTTCTGTTTAATTATCACAGTTAATTTTTAATATACCTACATGCATAGTGGTCCCTGCTACCAAGAATGATATAAAAGTGGTCCTTGATCAAGAAAAGGTTGGGAACCCCTGGGTTAGAGTAAAAAGCACGACGTCGTTAGTCGCCAATACGATTCACCCTTACCGCCGTCATCCTCACAAACCTCACATGGTTCTTGAAAAATTTTCAAGGGCAGAGTACCCTCTTCACATCAACCCGGTCGCCAGTAAAAGCCAGTAGGACTAACAGCATTAACCTCAAGTTCGATAAAACAAAATCGTCGAAACTCAACATATCTATCGTAGCGTTTTCTCTTTGGCTATCCCGCTAGGGAATAAGCGTGAAGCTAACATATCTACAATCTTTTTGACATTTTTAAAATGTTATTCCTCCCTTAGGAAAGAAAAATATTTATTAAGAAAACATAAAAAAATTGAACGTAACGGGATTTGAACCCGCGCCTCTTTCGACGGCTTCCAAAAATAAAAACGCGCGGGTTCAAATCCCGTTACGTTCAAAATGTTTATACGTTTTCTTAATAAGTATATCTACAATCTATCTACGTATTATGTTTAGTATGTAGATTGTATGTTCATATGTTAACTATTCAATATCTTACAAACTCTTACAAAACTCGGAATATGTGTCAAGGTAAAAATGATATTACATAAATAAAACTAATATATAAAAAAAAACAGTAACAAAATCAATAAAACTTTATTCCTTTTTTTTATAGTAAAATAAAAAAATACGAAATTAAGAATTAAAACATTGTTATAATAATTTTGTTATAATGAATACTGCTCTAGGTATACAAACATAGATAAGACTTTAACAGAGCAATTAAAATATTACAATAGGAACAAAATACTAGCATATTTATATTATGTAGCAATAAATAAAAAGAAATGATATATAGATTATCTTGTTCTTATCTAACATTTTTGGGTAATTTCCTTTCTTGATAAAATGTCAAAACTTTTTTTATTATCAAATAACTATTTTAAAACCAATATTTTAATAGAATACCCTAAAGTGACATAACTTTTTATGAAAAGTAGTAAATCTTATAATAAAACGAATTATATTTATTTATTTTATGTTTTTGGATTTTGATTGTATAACATCATATCTTATATTTGGTATTATTAAATAATAAAGAAATATAGAACAACTATTTTAAATGGATATCTTACGTATACATACCTATTTGTATGCAATATATCCGTTTTAAGTTTTTTAAAATATTTTTTTTACGTTTACGCTTTTTCTACTCGAATTCGAGACATTATTTGTTGAGTAGCGGAACTCAACGCTGCACTCTGTTCCGCCAGAACGAGGAAAAAATAATTTTTTTTATTTTACACCAAGTAAGATAGTCACATGCCGTCTTCTGAAATTTACACGGTAAGTCAGTATCTAACAACTTTCAATTCGCGAGGCTTAAGCTGAGATTCGCATTTGTGTAAGTAAATAAAAGTAAAATCAGCTTCACGCTGTATCCCGTACACTGCAGGGTAGACAGAGGGAACCACTTTCTGCCGAATTCTGGAGGCATTGCGTGTTGAGTGGCAGAACTCAATGCCGCGCTTGTTGTGTAAGTGATTATAAAATGTAGAGAGAGAGTGTAAAATTTGATATTAGAAATAAGGAAAATAAAATCCAAAGTAAAAAAAAAATCAATTACAATTCATGATTTTTTCTCTCATGTAATGTGTCGTTCGAGTTAATAATGGATCCCATCAAAAACATAAACGTTAAATAAGAGCCTCGACTTCACCAATGGAAGAATGGGTGATATATAAGTGCCGAGTTTTGTGTTCACTTGAGATAAAATTCAAATACTTTTCAGTCGACATTTTTTTACGTAGCCTGTACGTAAAAAATATTATATTGGTAAATAAGTGCACTTGCTTTTTCTGGATTTATAAATCAAATCAAATCAGTTTCACGCTGTATCCCGCACACAACAGGGTAGGCAGAGGGAACCTAGTGTTAAGACACTCTGTTGCCCACTTTCTGCCGAATTCTAGAGGCATAGCGTGTTGAGGGGCAGAACTCAATGCTGCGCTTTTACCGCGACACCAGAGCGAAGAAATGGAAATATAAATTTAAGTAAATATTTCATCTCTTCGAGTGGGGATCGAACCCACAACCCGTCGATTTTACAGTCACACTTTGTGCCCCTGCGCCACGACTGGCCTTAACTTTCTAGACTTATATATATAATTTAATACACCTACACATTATATAAACATTCATACAAATGCAAAGCTCAGCTTAGACATCGCGAGCTGTACTATTAACCTACTTCATTCTTTTTAAAACAAAAAAAGTATCTTTATAACGTAATATTTTTTTAATTGCTTACAATATTATTATTGGCAAATCGTTATGGAAATCCTAGTAATTGTAAAAAAAAATTTAAAAAATCAGCTTCACGCTGTATCCCGCACACAGAAGGGAAGGCGTCCAGTGTTACACACTCTGTTCCCCACTTTCCACTTGAATTATGAAGGCATTGCGTGTTGAGTGGCGGAACTCAACGCCGCGCTTTGCCTCAATACCAGAGTGAAGAAATCAAAATATAAATTTAAATAAATATTTAATTTCTCGAGTGGGGATCCACAATTAGTAACAACACACAATATTATGCATTTTTTTACTTTATGATATGATTTTTTTTTCGTAACGATATGAATTTTTATGATATAGTTTTTTTTTGTTACAAAACATGCAAAAGAATTATTCTTCCCTATAAAATAATCTACATATAATTAAAAACTAAAAATTAATTATAATACCCAAAAAACTTACAATTAAGAAATAAACAAAAAATATATTATTTAGTAAAAGCTGTAACAACGTGATTATTTAATCATATAAATTTGTGTATAAAATATACAAAGAACATGCGGGGAAGTAATTTAATTCCAAATTATACTACAAACTACTAAGTTTAGTAGAACTATGTGTGCACAACCTTATTTTTATGATGAATCTGATAATTTACTATATATTTTTTATTCTTGGTTTAGACCATTTTCACAGTCCCAGCTTTTATGTGACTATTATACAAAATATGTTTCTAACCAGAAATTAATATAAAAAATATTAGTTCTAATAGAAAATATTAAGCAAAATGGACAATTCAAATAATTAAAGATGCAATACTTAAGGCACGTTACAGAAAACTGACAACATTACGTAATAACTAAACGTGTGTTTTCATGATTTTTTAAATACTTTGATTTCTCAGTCTCAAATAGTTCCACCAGTTTGCTGGTGAACTTCGCGTGGATGGCGTCTACTTCTTCATTTGATGGGTTCAGGTTCTTTTCTATTTCCATAGGTGCTCCCACTGGAATAAAGAAAATATACATATACAAATCTATCAATATTCAATAGTTTTAACTTTTAATCCAATAGAACAATTTTGTTTATTAGGTACCTAAAAACGTAAAATAAAATTATATACAGAATATTAGATAACAATGATTTTTTTAATCATAACTAAATTTTTCCGATCACAATGGAAACTTATCATCATCATAAATAAAATATAATCATTTTTATTTTTTTATTACCAGACTACGTGGGAAAATGGTGAAAGTTGTTCAGGCGTACGTACATATGTGTGCACTATGCATTACAAAGCAACTGATAATGTACTACCTGTAGTATATATTAAAGTATTTTATGTTCAAATCAGTTAAATTATTTTCGCTTCCATGAAAATAAAAGCAACAAAAAGTAAAAGAAGTAAGCCTGTGAACAAATTAGTAACTAAAGTTGAGGAAGGTTAATACCTAAGAAGAGTAAACAATACAGCTAGACAGGATGCAACATTGAGGGATTTTTGCCATGAAGTACTTAAAGCTTGGAAAAAATCAAGGCTGTACGGAAAGCAATAGGATAAAAAGCTGTGAAAATTCTTTTAAAATTATATAAAAATAAAAAACCAAGTCAATTATTGTAGTGTGGAATGTTTTTTTAGAAAAATAAACAAAGTAAATATTCAAATAAATTCTTCCACGTTTGATTTGACAGTAATTAAATGTAACTGCTGTACTTACAGCCGATCTCTATAAATCACTTTTTGAAGATCAACGCTATAACTTTAAATATTTTGATAAAAATAGTATGGATTTAAGTGCTTCGTAGCAATACAATTGTGGGTTCGCTTCCTTCTCGAGGAAATTAAATATTGAATATTTCATATTTTTTAGTAATTTTCTAGCTCTTGCAACAAGACAAGAACAAAGACAGCGTTGAGTTCCACCACACAACACGCAATGTTTCCAGAATTCGGCGGAATGTGGGGAATCGTAAAGAAAATTTTGCTATATCCAAATTCTATATCATTATAGAGTCTGTCTATGAAATATGAATTTCACTATTGTTAAGGCAGAATTTCTGGTTCTGGTTTCGCATAAACAGTTTTTATAATTTGGACCTAAGTATAATATAAACAAATATAACAACACAACATCGATTATCGAACTCACTTACCAACAGTAGTAACGGGTTTCCTTAAAGGCACCACTCCAAAGGTATACTGAAACATGCCTCGTCCAAGAGGAAACATCGGCGATATTCCCGTTATTTCGCGGATCTTCTCTTGAATTCTTCGTATTAAACTTTCAGCGGGATAGTTCATGGGACGGAAAACGTCAGTTTCTCCGAAAGCAAATACTGGCACTAGTGGAGATCTAAAAGAAAGAAAAAGATTATATGTCACAGTGTCATGCAAAAATTTTAGTTACTTCTATTTGACCACGCGGTAGAAGCTAGTCATTGATACGTGTACCTGTCGTGGTGCAGTGGTCTGGCTATAAGCGTGATGGTTGTAGAGGCTCTTCACTTTAAAGAATTTTATTTTTGAGTTGCTGTGCGCCACAGATTTTAATCGCCCGTGTTCTCATGTTTTTGTTGATTAACTTATATGACTATATGAGATCTATTTATAAGCTAAGCGCTCGAGGTTCTCTGCAAGATGATCTTAAAGATGCTGATATTATTACAGTTGCTTCACAATTTGTGTGTTGGCAAACATGCGAAACGAACGAGAAATAAAGATAAGCTTGTAACGCCAAGTTTTCGTCTCCAAAAGTTTATAACTTTTTTTAGGATACAATATATTCAAATTCCGCAATGTATTCTGAGTTTGTCACTACAAAAACTTATTATACTGTTCAAGAATATTTACAGGATAATAATGTAAGGAATTAATGTCTATTGAATGTCATGAAGGATAGCTGCCAGTTTTTGTAATAATTAAATAATACCATTGACTTTGAAAAGAGCAACTGTTGAATTTCTTGCCGGCTCTTCTCAGCAGAAATGCCTTCCGAACCGGTGGTAGCTTTTTGTTGTATGTTCATTCGATGATTTAAAAGTGGAAGCACTTTTGAAACATCGACTAAATGAAATGAATAGTCTTATTAAATAAAGAATTTTTCAATTTTAATTCAAAAATGTTGTATAAGGAATGAGTACGTCGGAAGGACAACCTTGGCAAATAAACGTCGGTTCTAATGGCAGGTAAGAAAATGTATTTAAAGTTAATATTTTAAGTAAAAACAAACGTTCTTTAAATAAAATAATATTACTGTGTAGAAAAATGTTAAGTTAATAAAAACAAAATGTTAATTTCTGAATAAATTTACGAGTAAAGTTTTTAATTTCAACTTAAGTTTCGACGTTAATAACAATAATTTGTACTGCCAGTTATTACACTGTATAACTGAGTATTAAAATGCTAACAAAAAATGTATCTTTACCCAGATATCATAGCGACTCTGATGAATCCTTTTCTTCTGTTCAAAATAATTTTATATTCACCGGGATGAGAATCCAGGGCTTCGGCTGCACCACCAACTAGTAACGCTACACATTTTCCTTGATGTTTCCTTGTATCAAGAAGATATAATAAGCTTTCTAAAGAAGCCGAACAAGCTCCTATCGCAAGTATTATATCTCTGAAGAAAGGTACTCTAAAATGGCCTCCCAATGTAATCAAATGACTGGTCATCCCGGGAAATACTTTACAAAAATCTAATGCATTAGTACAAAATGCACCGAACACTCCCGTAGACACTAAACCATGAGGGAAGCAAGCGAAGAGGTAGTTCTTAGTTGGATCCAAGTCGGTGGTTTTCACTAGTTTCATAGGAAAATAATCGCGATAATATCGCCATATTGTCCAATTCCTTACCCATTCTAGCCTGTAATAAAATATTTCATATTAATTTTACTTTTGTATTTCCTTCACTCCTCGTTTAATAAATTTAAGTATATAATACACTATTATTGACGATATATAATACACTATTATGCCTAGCAAAAACTATATGCATGCTGTTGTTTTATAAAAAAATATAAGTATTTAGTTTATATTTGGGAAGTATGTTCAGTAGAGATGGAAAATACGAGATGGATGTGGAAAGGCGTATTGCTGTTAGTAACATGGTTAAGGGAGCCTTAGCTGCTTTGTTGAGACGGCAAAACGGCACAGCTGCATGTTTGGCCGTATACAATGCAGAGTTGGTACTGACGCTGTTATACAAAGTAATAAAATACGAAAAGCGAAACGTGGGTATTACAGAAGAAGAATGAAAGAAAAATGAATGTCGTGGAAATGCGATCTCTTCGTTGGATATGCGGAGTTACCTTAGCTGATCGAATGGTAGGCAATAGCAAGGATGTCACAGTGAGAATGAAAAAGAACGTAATAAGCTGGTTTGGAATAAGTGATGAAAAAATGGCAAAAAGATTTATGATGGAAAAGTGTGCAGTAAGAGAGGTTGACCTTCGAAAACACACTATCATAAATAATGGAGAAAGGCCACGTAAAAAGCATGAGGACCCCCAAAGGGTATGTATGAAGAGGTTGATGACAGTGGACGAGGCGAAAGAGGTATGTAGAGACTGTAACGTTTGGCGCTCCGTTCTCTCTGACTACCCAGCATACAGCGTGAAGAAGAAATCCTAAGAAATATACACAAGAATAAAAAATACAGGCCAAATGCGAGTTGGACTTGCTCACCGCGATTTCCGTATCAAATTCAGGATTGTAGGTCAATGAGAAGAACAACTTATAAAATTTGACAAACTTAAGTGTGTTAGTGTAGCACTAATTTTGTATGAAATATTTATAAATTGCCATTTTTCGCAAGATTGAAGAAGGGACCTGAAATTTGATATTAATCCCAACTTGATAACTCTACGCTTACGAGGTAAATCGATTGACAAATATACAGACGGACATCAAAATGATCATATAAGGGTTTCGTTTATTTTCCTCTTGAGGAACGCAACCCTAAAAATATGAAAATTTTGAATGTTTCTACGTCATAGGCACTTCGTAAAATTAAACGAAGAAAATATATTAAAGTACAAATAATAACGTAAAACATATTCGAAAGTATTTTTTATAATTACATAAAATATTATAGTTTACCTTCTTCCACCTCTACAGCACACGTCCAAGTCATTAAGCATCCATATTCCATACAGTAATCCCACCCACCAGTATGTGGAATATAGAAGTTGTATGTATAGATATATGCAAGTAATTTCTCCACACAAAATAAAGCAGATCCAGAATGCAGCAGCTAGTGTTTGTAGGCGGCGTTCCATAGGGATAGAAAGAGGTGCCCATTCTATTCCTAATGCATTTGAAATTACTCTGAAAACATATAATATTGATATCTTAGTAGATACTGTAAAAATTATTAAAATATAAATTTACAAGATTTCTTTGTAAAGTGTACCATGGTATTTGTGGCAGTAAATAATATTTGCCAAATATTGTTTGAGCGTTTATCAATTTAATGCAAAAGGCATAGAAATATCTATGCATTTTGCATTAAATCTATACAAATACACTTAGAATTTACTATTAATTCAATATTTTTTACAAGATTTTTTTTTGGCATCACGGCGTATAACAGGGTAGGCAGAAGAAATATAAAGTCAAGAGTTAAGACACTCTGTTTAATACCTTCCGCCGTAATTTTAATTTAATGCCACGTTTTGCCTTGTTACCAGAGCGAGAACATTAAAATAATTCATCCTCATCCATATGATAATTAGTTGGTAAAAACATAGACTATTTTCCAATTACAAAACATAATTTATTAACTAATAGCTGTCCGCCCGCGGCTTCGAATTGAAGAATTTATATATTTACTTGATATTTCTTTGAAGATATTCTGTGTTGAATTAACTATGACTTAATCTTAACTGTAGCTGTTAAAGGTAATCTTCACCAACAATCTAAATTTATTTTTTTTATAGTTTGTAGGTACTATGAACAATTGTGCTTTAAAAAAATATTTTTATAATAAAGCAAAATGCAAAAGCAAATGTATGATCATACTTATCTCCGAAAGTACTGAACCGATATTTAAAAGTTTTACCAATTGCTTTGTTTTAACACAGCATTACATTGTTTCATCAAAATCGGTTCATTAAAAAAAAGTTTTCGCCATTTGAATTAACTAAAAGTAAGTTTGAGTTTGCCTGCGAATATATACTTGTACTTATAATAAATGTATAATTGTTTGTAATAAATCCTTACTTACTTGACTTAACTGTATAATATGTATTTAGTAAAACGTCGTTTTCGATTAGTATAATTATATATTAAGTGGAATTTAACACAAGAACCGCATTTTTTAAATGCCCGAACAGTAACAGTTTACCTTAAGTAAATAATAGACGGCGCTGTGCATAAAGCATCATTTTCTGAAACGCACTGGTAAGATTCTGGTACTAAAGCCATGCACCGAAAAATTCAGCGGAAAGTGGGGAACGGAGTGTCTTAACACTAGGTTCCCTCTGCCTACTCTGCTATATGCGGGATGTATAGTGAATTTGGTTTTACCCTTTTTATGTATGAACCGGTTGAAATAAAACAAACACCATATGTTACGGGAGGTTTACTAAAATATACAAGTGCACTTAAATCAGTTAAGCCGTTTTTAAGATTAGCGTGAACAAACGCACAGACAAACTGACAAAGTTACATTATGAAATGCCTGTAATAACAATTTTTCTAATATGTCTTCCATGTACAGACACCGATGAGTTACTGTAAGTATCGTATAAGTTGTTTTTTTTTCAAACGTTTAATTGAATATTCTTATGGGTATTACGAAAATGCAATCTAAGGTTTTAATAATTTTTACATTTGAAATCTTAAGTGCCCTGCAAATATACATTACAGGTATATTAAAACACGAACGTAATTCAATATATTAAGAAAATAATTTAGCTGTCAAGCGGGCGTTTAATTAAGCGGGCGAAGCCGCGAGCGCGTCGCTAATATGAATAATAATGTTGCCACAAAATCGGTCATAGTTTTAAGATATTCTTGGTCAACAGTGTTGTTATCAACTTTTTGATCATGATAAAATAAAAATGAGAAACAATTCTAAGCCTAAACGTTTCGAATATTGAGTAATATTCTGATATTTTTTTAAGTTTCAAATATTCAATAATCGTATATAGGTATGTTTAGTTGATGTTGTAATTGTACCAGATAAAATATTGATACCATATTTAACTAAGCTACTGACTGATAACAATATTTAATATTAACTTTTATATCTAAACTTGTATTAATAATTTAGGTACTTATTTTTTTTTATTATAATTGTTTTAGTGTTAAATTGCTGAAGGTATTTTAAGAATATTCTCATATATTTGTAATTTTTGTTTTTATTCGTCAGCTTCACGCTGTATCCCGCACACAGCAGGGTAGACAGAGGAAACCTAGTGGCAAGACACTCCGTTTTCCACTTTCCGCCGAGTTCTAGAGGTAGTGCTTGAGTGGCGGAATTCAACGCCGCGCATAGCTTCGACACCAGAGCGAAGATATGAATATATACATATAAGTAAATATTCCGTTTCCTCGAGTGGGGATCGAATCCATAACCAGTCGATTTTACAGTCACAATTTAATAAAGTAATCTTTACTTTTTTGCTTTTAAGTCAGTTCATGAAATCTTAATAAATGTTAATTATATCTACCATTAACAGACATTAAATAAAAAAAGAGCACAAAAATATATAAAAAAAACAAATTTATTCATACTTCATACATTTATATAAATATCTATAAATTGATTTAAAAACGAGGTAGTATTGCGCATAAGTACTTGAAGCTACTGCAAGTTTTTGAATGCGAGAAAAGTAAAATAAAAAAATATAATAAAAATGGCGGAAATATTTTAACAAAAATGCTGATTGTATAATTTAGTTAATAGTAGATAATTAAATATACTATTAAATAAAAAAATATATAAATAATTAATTAGTAGCCAATGCTAAGTAAACTTGGATTATAAAAAAATATAAACTCATCATTAATCTAAACATTTTTTAACCTTACAACTTCTTAAGTTATTTATATTATGTATAATAAGCCAGGAATAGGGCAGGATGGAGGGATATTCTGGACCAGGCCAAGGCCCACCCGCGGCTGTAGCGCCTTTGATGATGAAGACGATGATAGTATTTTTTAAGTACTAAACGTAAATAAAGAGATAACTGATGTCTTAGTTATTTTATTTTATATAAAAAACATTATTGTACGGTGTGCGCAAAAACAACAGTCAGTCAGTTTCCGACATAAAGTAAATAAAATGAGCTAAAATATAAGAACTAAAAAAGAAAAAGAAGACTGTATAGCCATAATATTCGAGCCTAACCCGCATAATAAAAAAAATACGTAAAGGTAATAAAAATATATTAAAATTGGTAAATTTATTGGTCCATATATTTTTTGGGAAAAGAAAAGAAAACGTCTTGAGTTATCATAATATTTCGTATATTATCTATTTCACGTATCACGCGTGACATACATTTACAGTATGTAGCATAGACGTGACAGCCAAAAGCGTGCTTACTCATAGGCATGGCTCATTTTAAACCCATTTAGATACTCACAAGGAAGTTAAAGTAACCAACAATTATATTATAACTATTTTTAAGTAAATATTAATAATGTGTGTATTACATTTAATTCAGCTTTATGCAGTGCAGAGGGAATCTAGTGTTAAAACACTCCATTTTCCACTTTCCGCCTAATTTTGGAGGCATTGCGTGTTGACTGGTGGAGCTGAACGACGCGCTTTGTCTTGGTCTCAGAAAAGAAATGAAAATATTAATAAAAAATAATAGAACATTCCTCCGAGTGTGAATGGAACCCATAACCGTCGTCTTTACAGTCACACGCTTGTGCCCCTGCGCCACGACGGTCTCAAACATTTCATATTATTAAGAAAAATATTTGGTCTAGTCTTTTTCAAATTTTAATTACGGGTGGTAAACATAATTAGCATAGAAAGCGCCAAGAAGTCGAGGGCGGCATTTAAATTCTAAATAACGTTTATTTTGATTATTACTATAATAAAATGTTATTATATACTATTTTTACAATAAAGTATTTTTTATGGTATATATTTCGCCTTTAGCAGGGTAGGTAAGTGTTGTTAAGACACTCCGCTCTCCACTTGCCGCCGAATTCTGGAGGCATTTTGTGTTGAGTGACGGAACTCAACGCCGTTCGTATATCGTATATTATAATTTTAATTATTCTTATCATATAAATAATAAATACACAAATCTATTTACATTATATTGTATACTTAAATCCAAAAACATATTAATACATTATAAATGTCTATTGAAAACTCGACCTTAAATATTATTGAAACTAATCTTTATCGACCTTATGACTTAGTGTATTAATGCTTTTTTTTCTAGTAAGGAGATATTTAACTCTATTTTAACTGAGCTCTATGACAAGCACGCTCCTTTTCGACCAATTAAATTAAAACACTTACCCGCTCCATGGCTTACGCCAGAAATTAAGGCACTGATGACTAAAAGAAATGTAGCGAAATCCAAATATAAGCATAATCCCTCTGATCATAATCTTTTAAGGTATAAGAGCTTGCGTAACCGATGTAGCAGAGTTTGCAGGGATGCGCAACGTAATTACATTG
>JAATLQ010030362.1:119361-131090 GCA_013421005.1 Heliconius erato x Heliconius himera | reverse complement strand
CGGGACCGATATATAGGTGCATATGAGGTAATATTAACATGATATTGTACTATAATATGATTATTTATTATACTTGCAATTATTTACATTTCATTTAATAGGAGCCTTGTCAATATGACAGCTATGGCTTGTTGAAGGTTTGTGTTTATCATATACAATGTCTAAACAATTCTCGACTCCATCAGTCGATGTTTGTACCAGCCATGAAACTGTCATTTAAAATTAACGACTAACTTAAGCTATAATAAATTTAAAATCAAAATACATATTTACATATATATATATGTGATTTTTACGTATTACGATTTCGTATATGTTTATATATAAAGAGACGAACAAAAACCAGCTAAGGTTACACTTCATGTGACATATCCAACCTTCGACTAAGGACCACCCACGCATTGAAAATTCAATGAAAATAAACAAACACGATGACGGAAAATTACATATTGAGTATCGATTTAAATGAGTGACGTACAGACAACGATCATCACTTAATTACTTATTTCTTATAGTTTAACCTTTTACGTAACAAAGCGTCATTTAGCTCTACATTCATTATTCTTACACGTTTTACGAATTACCTTACGTTAGACGTAGAGTATACATATACATATTCTTTATTGCACTATATAAGTAAAATAAATAAATAAAATAAAGTTACAGAAATGAGGTTAACAAAGATGGACTTATCTCTAAAAGAGATTTCTTCCAGTCAACCTGTGGAAGTGGATGAAAGAAACATATATTGCGGGATGACAAAATTGTGCAATATTCGAAAAGATTTTTAACATAAATATGATATATTAAAAAAAATATACGTATATATATACTTCTTTAAGTATAGTATATTTAAAAAATATAGTATATTATTTCTAACAACTTTATACTAATAAAATTTGTATAGAATTTCGTACGTCAGCCGGAAACGATGGGTTTTCCTTTATTTCTCAAGTTATTTTGTATTTTGGTATTTTGTGATTCTAGGAAACGGTACATGTTGAGCCTTATTTACGCAATACACGCGTTGTGAAATTTAATCAAACATTTTATTAATAATTATGTAGCTCCGTATTATTTTATTATATACTTTTAAATATTTAATAAATGGTTTTTAGCTTTGAAGTGACTTATTTAGTAGGTATGTTAAAGATGTATTTAAATAATATAAATAGTTTATTCTTTTACATATCTTGGAAAAGTTTAATTACATATTTAATATCATTATTTTTTAGTTCTGGCGTTCAGTGTGGAGTTTCTCTACTCAACACGCAATGGCTCCAGAATTCTGCGTACGTGCAGACGGAGGATAGGCTCCTCCGCCTACCTCGCCACATACTGAATACAGCATGAAGCTAACATCTTTTACAGTTGTGCAAGTACCCAGCAAAAATCTAAACGCACTTTTCAGAAACATGCCGAACAACGGACCAAATAATAGAGAACAAACAAACATATATTCTTTAATAATACATAACATCTTTTTTTATATAATATTTATACAAAAAAAAGAACAGTAACCCACTTGCTCGGTTTCCAATACAAACTGACATAAAATTAAGAAATGTCAATGTTAGTACAGACCAGATTCCATTCCAATAGTTGTAGACGTCAAAACACTTGCCATCTTTACTCGATCATTATAATACGCAAACACACATCCCGTTAACAGGTAGGCGTCTGTTATAGATAGTCATACTCATACTGTAAAAATAATAATAGTAGTAGTTTATTGTACTGTATGTAAAATAGAATAGAATAGAATAAATACATAAAATTGAAAAAAATATATAAATTTATAAAATTTAAAGTATAAACGGTCTTAATGGCTTAAACTACTCTTACAGACAAAAAATCTTATCTCTTGGTTTTAAAAGAAAATGTATGTCTAAGAAACTAATTATAAAGAAAAGCAGTGTTCTCATTTTCTTATTATCTTCTTTTTTAATAACAGGTAAAAACATAAGTCATAATATATGTATTTTTAGGTTTTCCCCGCTGGTTTGACCACCGCAATTTTCCATTTTAGCTGACAATTTTCAGGCGTGACAGTTTTAAATTAATGTTAAATAGTAACAATAAATACTAAGCCATCCATGTATGTACACATAAGTTCAAATATTAAATATTAAATATTGATATAGTGATCTACTAAAAAAAGTTCAAAAATATTATTAAACAATTTAAAAAAACGCTGATTATGACGTAAATAAATTGACTTTCATTTCAATTTAATAAGCTGAAAAACAAAAGCATAACTATATACTCAAAATTGAAAAAATCTATTTTTCATACGATTTCTTATATATTTAAGATCATCTCCAAAAATTATAATTTTTAAACTATATATAAAAAGAATAATTAAATGACTGTTAGCTAATTTGAATTTATCTCTACTTGTAACACCTATCTTCCAGTCAACCACAGAATATGTAAATAAAATGATTGCAGCTTTGAATCTGCTAATATGTACCTATAGCTGGTAAGTAATAAATACGTTAATATATATGATATAAGAATAAATATATTATATATTTTATAAAGAGAAAATATCTATTAAATATTTATCTATCTATTGTATTTAAAATTAAATGAATAATTCAAGTTATTTTATTACATGAAACACTACTCTGTAAATAACATATTTCATGTTTGATTCAAAATTGTGTTATATTAATAAAAATAGTTGCTATTAAATTCCACTTTACTGGTAATGTTATATTCCAAGACATCGGCTTAATTGCTTTGTGTAGCTTGAAAGGCTTTTACGAGGAAACTTCGCACGAAACCTGCTTGTGGGTTAGTAGGTTAGTTCCCATAATATCTTATATGATGGCTAAATTAACTGTGCTATTTAGATATAACTTACTATATAGATCCTTTCATCTTTTTGTTCCTACTTTATCATTATATGGCAGTGTATTTGATTCCAACCTAAAATGGGAAACGAAGTGACTTAACACTAGGTTCCCACTGACGTGTGCTGTATAAAGTTAATTTTTCTGATTTGTACATATTTGATTATCGTACGGGAAAATGATTGTATTTAACATATCTGTAAACCTTCATTTTTGCGGACGTATAATCTTGGTTTCAAATAAACAACACGCTTTTTTTTCTAATCATCAGAATATGGCAAATCTGTATAACCTCAATAGAATCTCTTCTGTTCGTACGTCCAGTCTAATGTAGTATTTGCAAAAAGACATATGTGGAACATATGGACTTATTTTGTATGAAATGAACTACAATTCTATGCTTGTAAAGGTTTTATCTGTATTTCTACTAACTATAGGTCTAGTTATTCGGTATATAACGGGAAGTACCCGATAGGAGTAGATTATGTGGCTAATTTTGTACAAAATGCAGCGAGAACAGTGTACTCGTATAAACTCTCGTATCTATTTTGTTATTTATATTATGTTATTTTATTTTGTTTTGACTTAGAGCTTCATTTTTTCTGTACTCTTAAGGACCGTACTTTTACCGGACCGGACCGTACTTTATTTAGCTGAAATTTGGCGGAAGGAATACTATATACGAGATACAGAGTTAAACTAATCAATTCTTTAGCTTCACGCTGTATTCCACAGTACACAGCAGGGTAGGCAGAGGAAACCTATTGTTGAGACACTCCGTTTCCACCTTTCCAACAAATTCCGGAGGCATTGCGTGTAGAATGGTGAAACTCAACGCAACGCTTTGCCTCGACACCAGTGTGAAGAAATGAAAATATAAATGAAAATATAAATTTAAATAAATATTTCCTTTCCTCGAGTGCGGATCGAACCCACAACCAATCGCGTTACCAGTCACACTTTGGGCCCCTGCGTCACGACTGGTCAATTACTGAACCAATTATATGAAAGTTCCTGCATATTCACTGCTACAATATATAATAACTTTATAATATTTGAATACGCCTAAAACCAGATCTCGATTTAAGATAACCTTGAAACACATTATATATTTTTATATTACGTATATGTGGATTTTGTTCAGCTTCACGCTATATCCCGCACACAGCAGGGTAGGCAGAGGGAACCTAGAGTTAAAACACTCCGTTCCCCACTTTCCGCCTGGAAGCATTGCGTGTTGAGTGGCAGAACTCAACGCCGCGTTTTCTGTTTTATGTGAATATTAATAGGTATTAAACCATTTCGATACTGAATTGACCGATAAGATGCTTCGTAGAAATGTAATTGTGATGAGTTTTGTAGAATACGATTACAACATAGTAGACATTTTGTTTAACAAACAAAACACAGTATCCAATATACAACGAGAAACTGTGAGTTATTTATATATATCTATCGTGACACATTCGTAATTTCTTTATTTAGCGTAATATTATTATTATTATTTCTTAATGTAAGGTAAAGAAAATTGATATTTGTAATCTAGAAATCTCTGGTCAAATAAGTACAAGTATAGATGTAAACAACGTACAATATCTATGAATGAAGAGTGGTTTATTTCTCAATTTCTTTGTTATACAGCATTCTACTTAACTCCATCGAGACGGGCAGAAATAATAAGACATTTTTAAAGTGTCGCGCTGTATTCCGCATACAGCAGGGTAGGTAAAGGGAATCTAGTGTTAAGACACTCCATTCCCCGCGAACGAACAAGAAAAGAAAACTATAAAAAATAACTTTTTTTAATTTACAATATGACATATATCAAAACAAATATTAACATAAACTTTATATTCCAGTCCGCTAATAACATTTCAAATAAGACATGGGTCTAATGTTTCTACTAGATACATCTTAATTTATAGATAAATCCAGAGTTCATTAATTAACACCGACTGAGAACCCTTACAGCACGAGTCGACAGGCAGATCGTGGTTTAACACCTTGGATCACTCTTAACCTACTGCCCTTAAAACGTATCTATATTTAAAATTTCTAAGTAATATTTTTATTTAATTTTCATTCCTATACCATACTTGAAAATCGATTATAAAAATAATGCAAATAAACAGTTTTAATAAGGCCAGTCGTGGCGCAGGGGCACAAAGGGTGACTTTAAAACTGACTGTTTGTGGGTTTGATACCCACACGAGGAAATGAAATATTAATTTAAATTTATATTTCCCTGTCTTCGCTCTGGTGACGAGATAAAGGCGCGGCGTTGAAGTCTGCCACTCAATACGCAATGCCTCCAGAATTTGGTAGAAAGTGGGGAACGGAGTGTCTTAACACTAGGTTCCCTCTGCCTACTCTGCTGTGTGCGGGATACAACGTGAAGCTAAAAATATCCAACTTTTCTATATTTATTTCTACATTGAATATAAGTTAATTAAATCAATTCACTGAGGTCAAGCGTTTAATCCCTACTCAAGGAACTCAAATGCATTTATTGTGAAATAAAATATAATAGATAGATACATAGATAGTATCTTTAATTAGAAATGAGTGGCAACTTTCGATTTTCTTATTCTTTTAAATATCTAAAATCACTATGCTCCAATAGAATATGATAGATATTAAAAATAAGTTCATTATCCGAAAGCTCGGCTATACTCTTTTTGTACGAGTTTGTTAATCCAAAATCGATATTGAGTTTATAGGCTAAAACTTTAGTGTAGAATATTGTAGTATAATTAGTAAATAAAATATTATGATATATTTTGTAAAATTACAACCTCACAAGAGGTCAGTCGTGGCGCAGCGGCGCGAAGTGTGACTGTAAAACCGACTGGTTGTGAGTTCGATCCAAACTCGAGGAGATGAAATATTTACTTAAATTTGTATTTCCATTTCTTTGTTCTGGTGTCGAGGCTAAGCGCGACGTTGAGTTCTCCCATTCAACACGCAATGCCTCCAGAATTCGGCAGAAAGTTGGGAACGGAGTGTCTTAACACTAGGTTCCCTCTGTTTACACTGCTGTATGCGGGATACAGCGTGAAGCTGACAATCTTACAAAAAACTTGTATCATATAAAATAAATAGTAAAAGTAAACTATAGTAATATTAAATAAATTATTCATTACAAACTTTCCTTAAGCTTTTGACTCATTGAGAAAGCAGGTTATATTACAAAATTATTTAAGACTGAATCAAACCCATACTATGTAAACAAGCTTCCTTTCTCTAATCTTAATTAAAACAATGTCATTTTCATTGAATGTGAGCTATCTATATACATAAATGTCAATCATACCTTTAGGGGCTTCTAATATAAATTGATTATATTGACCCTACTGTACGGATAAGTTAATTTTACTAACAATAAGACTATTATTGAGGCCAGCCGTGGCGCAGCGGCACAAAGTGTGACTGTAAAACCGACTGGTTGTGGGTTCGACCCCCACCCGAGGAGATGAAATATTTGCTTAAATTTGTATTTCCATTTCTTCGCCCTGGTGTCGAGGCTAAGCGCGACGTTGAGTTCTCCCAGTCAACACGCAATGCCTCCAGAATTCGGCAGAAAGTTGGGAACGGAGTGTTTTAACACTAGGTTCCCTCTACCTACTCTACTAGGTGCGGGATACAGCGTGTCCAATCCACGTGTAGGCATAGAAAAAAAATCTGGTTTTATAACAAAACGAAGTTCTGGCTTGATTTGGCTCTTGGGCTGTTATGTATCATAGATAAAACAACACGCGTGATTGTAACAAATTCCTCGCTAAGATTATGAAGATTAATTTAATCTCGAAAAAATGTGATCCTACTCATCTCAGCAAATTGACGTAACGATAATAACTTCTGACGAATTCCCCTTGACACGTATTTATGTACACGGTCAACATAATAGCACATTGTGTTTTAACATTTTACTTATTTTTTTTTACTATGGTGAAGTAATAAAATTATTAATTATTATTTATTGATTTGTTTTGATTTATGAAATGTATTTGGAAATAAAATTAACTTTTCTTTATTTAGAGAATTAGTTTTAAGTGGCCTGTTTTCCCCGACTGCTAAGGAAGGGTTATGTTTTTCGCGCGTATCTTGTATGTATGTAATATTCTTTATTACCTCGTATCTCCAGAACCGCTGAACGGATTTACATATTTGAGGTATCGTTAGATTCGTATTAGCAGCCCAAGTGTTAGATAGGTGATGTTAATAAAAAATAATCATGGCGGCTGTGGTACGCCATTGGACTTAGTGAAAAAAAATTTTTTCGTTTCGAATACCACAATATGGGTATCAAATTCAAGAGCTCAATTTCAGGATTTCATAAAGGTATATCATGATTAATGATAATCATACCATCACCATAATAAATTCTAACAAAAAAATGAAAAATAAAAAAAAATATTTGTAAAAACAAAAACCCCGACTGCATCAAACAAAAAGAAAATAAACAAGCCCAATAGTTTATTAGGATTAACAGTCGGGACCTGTAAGTAATTCTTCAATCAATAAAATCTTTACCAGGAACCCCGCATAATTTAAAGAGGTCCCGACTGTTAATCCTATTAAACTATTGGGCTTGTTTATTTTCTTTTTGTTTGATGCAGTCGGGGTTTTTGTTTTTACAAATATTTTTTTTGTTTGTACCAGCTAGGGGCGAACAGGCTAGCTTAAAGACGACTTAGCTATACTTTGAGAATGTTGTACGAGATTGTGAATTATAAAAATCTTATCCCTCTTACGGCATTTTATTTCTGGATAAAATGAAATCATCATTAAAACATGGTAATGTTCTTTTATAAGTAAAATTTTAAAGACGCTATCACTGCGCAGTAGAGTCCTACTTGACTAAATATAATAATAGCGCATTTAAATCTACTCGAGGATATATATTTCATTTATTGTATAGTTGTTTTCTCTACACGTTAAAAAAAAGTAAATAACTTTAATTTATTCTATTTGTCTTTATATGGACATGGGCACACACACTAAAATCGGTGTGTCTATGAACATAAAGGGAAATCATTTTTAATTTTAATACGACGCGCGCTTAATCTAGTTAGTTACGAGTATATTGTGTTATTAATTAATGGGTTAAAACATATATACATAAATAATAAATTATATAAATCACATTTTTAATTAAAAACAATTATAAAACATAGTTAAATTAATAATATACGTAAATAAAAAATATCAAATCTTGTGTCGCTATAAAGATTAATGTAAATATCGTCATGGAGGTTTTTCTAAACATTTTTTGTGCAAAAATGCTGTGTGTCTTTTTAAATAAAACTATTTTAACCGGATTAATCGCGTATATTTTTAATAGTTTTATTTAAAATGTAAATGTAATTTAATAGTTTTATTTAAAATGTGTAATAATCGTGAAAATCAAAGAACTTATTATGCTGTGTGTCAATTTGTACAAACGTCATGTTGTTTTGTACAAGTGTTTTGACAGTGTTTATTTTTATTTAAATACTTAAAGCAATTCGAAAGAAAGGGGGAACCTTCGAAACATTGAGAGCTGAGTGGCGGAAGTCAATGCCTCATGTATTGTTTTTATTTTCAATTTAAATTTTTGCCTCGTGCATTATTATATATGTTTTATAAGAACGGGGAAATGAAAATAATGCATTTCCTATTAATCGAACGAACAGCCATCGTGATTACAGTCAGGGTCTCCACTGCACCACGATGACCTCGATTCTAGCTAAATGTAAGTTTACAAGACAAAAGTTATAGGTTCAAATGAATCTCTCATGAATATTAATATTTATAATAAATTGTCTTCTTTATATAGCTAAAGCACAATACAATCTCTCTAAAAGGATATAAAACAAGAAACAGTAATAAATAAACAGCTAAAAAATATTTAATAATTATATTAGATCATTTAGATAAGCCCAATCAAGTCTGGTCATTACTCAGACTTTTTAGCTCTAATCTACGAATATATACGAAATATTGTGTGATAATCCCAAGAATAATTATTCAATTGTAATTATTACTTTTACTTATATCTCGTATGATTAATGTAGAGATAATACATAATACAAATAGATGAAATCAGTTGTTTGCACAAATTTTAATTGTTGAATAGTTAAGGAAAAAATTAAGAAACAAAACGTTCATAAATCAATAATTATATATTAGATTTATATAAAAAAAAACCATTTAATGCTTTTTCTCTTAAAGCAGAATAAGCAGAAGAAATATAGAGTTAGGACACTTCGTTTCTTACGCTTTATCCAACTTTGGCAGCACTTAACACTGAATTTTATCTACCAGAGTGGGAAAATTAAAAAAATTAGTTAGTATATCATTATACAATCATTGTTTCGAGTGACAAACGAAACCACAACCATCGCGCATACAGCCAGCGCTGTCCCACTGCGCTACGGCGGCGCTAAAATTATATTATTATATTTTACTAAAATTTGCAATATTAATATTCTTATTATAAAACAAATACACTGTATACATTCATCTAAAAACATTTTGACCGTGATAGGCTTTATTTTCTATTAACTGTACGAGCGTCTTCGTCTCCGTGATGAAGTCAAAATAACTAAGTTCTATCAAAATTATTATAGTAATATTAGGTAGCCTATAGCCATCCTCGGTATCATAAAAGTATTTTTTATTTAGAAAACCAGCACTTCCTAGGACTATCGCGTTTAACCAAACAAAATAATTTATAATATTAGTATCTAATATAGAGAAGTATAGATATAGAAAAATAATTTAGAAAACGATACTTAAGCAACAGTAATAATAAAATAGCGTCCCTCATTTTACAGCTTAGGTATTAAAATAACAAATAATAGAAAAAGTAAAGAGAAAGTTGATATTTTTTTTTAATTATAAATCAAGCCTATTCAAATCCAAATAATGTCCTACTGTGACTATTACCTCATTACAGAGCCGCATAAAAAACTAAATATTTTTAACGTGTCGTCGAATTAACATTTCAAAACTACTAACATCGATTTTATAATCGATAATCGGGATATATGGCCCTAATGTAAACAGAATGCTATCTTATGTTAATGCTAATGTCACATTGGAATTCAAACGAAACAAATTAATTCCCCTACTAAGGGCTATATGTCGCTTTCTTTAAGTTACGCAGACAATACGTGAAATATTGTTTGTATATGTTTTGTATTCATTTATTTTGGCTTAATATGTAGGTTGAGGGAACCTAGTGTTAAGTCACTCAGTGCCCTACTTTTTAACTATTTATTACAATTTCAAGGCACTGTGCGTTAAGTGGCCAAGCTCAACACCTCGCTTTTTCTTTTAAGCTAAGCAAGGAATTCTTGATTGATTAATTAATGTCCTCCTGACTCCTGATGAGAAATAAACCCACAACCATCGCGTTTCCGTTTAGGTACTGCCTTACTACACCACAATAGCCCCAATAAATTGATGATTTATTTCTATATGAAAATAAAGAACTAGTAAACATATTAGATACTAATAATAAAAAATTAACTGGCCAAGGTATAGTTTTAATGACGAGAAACGCAATGATTATAGGTTCGATTACAGTACGGATTTTTTAAATTTTTTTACATAAAGTTCAACGTTAAGTTCTGCTAACCAACATACAATGTTAATTATGAAAAGGGGAAAAGGAAGTAATACATAATATTCTATCTGCTTATCTTAGATGACGTGTGAGATGTATGAAGATAATGTATATAATATTATAATATTATTATCAATAAAACGATAAAAAATATAACTTAAAAATAGTACACTTATCAGTCATGAAACATTAATTTTAAATATTTTTTCTATGTAATTATTATTTTTTACATTATTATGTATACTTGTACACAAAACAAATCTAAATCTATAGAAAAATATTAGTAAGCCATATACAATTAATAACGTGATTATTATGTTAATAATACATAATTTGAGGCGACAAAGCGATATATTCCCAAGCTAGTTGTTGGGGCACTTTCAATAAATCATATGGTCTAATATAAAAAATATTCCTTATTTTTACAGTTAAAAAGACAAAAAAACATCCCAAGTCTGCTTTTAGGCGGATGTCAATGCCGAAATTTTATGGTGCCATAATTTATTCCCCAAGTGGGGGTCGAACCAACAACCATTGCGTTGCGCGCGTTTTTCAGTCAGAATATACATGTACATTTCTTCGATTGCGCCACGATGGCCTCTGAATACATTATTATAATATCAAAATAATATACTTATTTCATAAGTAATAAATTATCAAATAAACAAAAACATATGCGTAACCAGATGACACTGGTATATGAATACATAAAAACTGTGTGTAAGCTTGTTAAATTATAAAAATAATCAAATTTAATATTGCTAAAAAATATTTTAGCAATTTTGATATTAATATTTTTTTAGCTGTACGCAGTATTCTGCATGTCGCAGGGTAGACAAAAGAAACCTAATATTAAGACACTCCACCAAACAACACCAAAACGAAACCACCGCCTCGAGTGTTAATCGAACCCGCAACCTGTCGAGTTACACGATTGCGCCTCTGCACCACAACTGAACTCAATATTTTCAATAAAAGTACTAATAATTTGATAATAATACCTACAGACCAACAGTATATTGAAAAAAAATCTCAAGTGCTTCTAATCATAAACTTTTAATAGATAAACAGACAAAAAAAGAAGAATAAACATTTATAAACATACTGTCCTGAAGTTAACTCAACTCACAATTTGAGAGACTGACTAAACATGGTTATATATAAAAGAATGTAAAAGAATACTTATCTTATAACTAACTCTTAAGAAGACACACAGACAGTAAAGAGACATCAATTTCTAAATATATGTATTATTTACC
>JAATLQ010030362.1:93079-119261 GCA_013421005.1 Heliconius erato x Heliconius himera | reverse complement strand
ACCGACTGGTTGTGGGTTCGATCCCCACTCGAGGAGATGAAATATTTACTTAAATTTATATTTCCATTTCTTCGCTCTGGTGTCGAGGTTAAGCGCGGCGTTGAGTTCTGCCACTCAACACGCAATGCCTCCAGAATTCGGCAGAAAGTGGGGAACGGAGTGTCTTAACACTAGGTTCCCTCTGCCTACCCTGCTGTGTGCGGGATACAGCGTGAAGCTAATTTAATTTTTTTTTTTTAATTTAATGTATTATTTCATATATGCGCACGCTCTTTATATATATATACATACTACGTCGTGAACGAAACAATGATGTAAACGATTAATTACCGCTGACATATTACTGCAAATTCCTGAGATTTTAATCTGAGACTGTTTGTTAATAACTATTTGTCGAAATGATAATTTATCACCTATTTATGTTAATGTGAAGACTAGTAGGCGACGCGAGCTGGTTTTATGGAATTTTTATATATATTTTTATTGTTTTAATTCTAAATTCCATATGTATCATTTGATATTGACTTAAATATTAACTAGAGATTCATCGGGCTGTGTTCGGATATTTATGTGAATCGGTGATTTTTTTTTTTTGATTGGTCAATATTTGGTTACCGTTTTTATGATAATTTATTTATGTGGACTAAAATAAACATGTAGTAAATCATTTTCTGTTACTGATTTTGAAAGAGTTTTGTTTAATGTGAACGTTTTAAACCCATTGCCATCTAGGAACGGTAGTTTTTAGTCATGTTTATTATATTATAGTCGTTTTTATTATTCGTTGGCAGTACTATAAATTAGATTTTTCTATATTCAAATTAAAATAATTTTATTTGTGACATGATACGTTCGTAGTTTCTTTAACATTATACTTTTAAAATATAAATGAAAAGTATTAGTACATCAATTAGGCATCGAACCTCTTCAATTAAACTCGTATTGTATGTATAAATATTTATTTACAATTGATAAATCATCACTTTCTTCTACTTTGAAAACTTTAGAAATTTACTGTAATTTAATAATTAACTACGAAAAGCCGTTTTCGTATTTACACGAACAAGCCAACATTCAATTCTTATTCTAATTCGAATCGATCGTGTATCACGTGTATTCACGTAGAGCTCATATTACATAGTCTGCGTGTGGCGATACCAGATATAAAGAAAACCTAATTGTATGTATAAATGATATGTAAATTGGCAAATTTACAATCAATATACTGGTCGTTTTGGTCAATTATTGTGATTTTATTACATTACGATTTTATTTTACGTGACGTGAATATTTATTATGTATTTTATGTATATGACATGGCTTCCGTGGACATAGCAACAACCTATGAAGGAATGTCACCCAGATTATACAAAATATTTGTTTTTTTTTTTTAGTTTAGTCTTCGTTTATTTGTTACCTGTGGTTCTGTTTGTTTATGCCAATATCAAACTAAATTTATGCGATGTTGACATAATTGTAAAGATATGTGCATTTTTATATGTTAAACAACAAAATGCAAGATATTTTTAAATTTACATTTTAAGTAAACAATTCTATATTATACAATAGGTGATATAAGAAAATGCTAAAAATAGTAATACTCGTATACATATTATTTTCAATGTATTTAACCATATAAAGAATTACTCTTATTTTATTTACGTACAGATTGACTTTATAATTTTCTGATAATATACATATTTGACGTGCACGGAATAAACCTATGACCTCAAACCAAAATGGTAATGATATACTGACATTATTTTGACAAATATTGTTAGTGAAACATTATAATAATAATTAATTAATTTGACATTATGGCGGCGCTCGTAGCAACGATCTATTACTATTAATATTGCTACTCCAATTCAATTATCTTTCCTTTTTTAAAATAACCAATTAACTTTTAACTGAAAAAAACAATGTAAAAGAATAAGTACTTAGAATTTTTTTTTTCACTGAGGTCACTGATTCCATTTTCATACAATAATATTCAACGAATATACTTTTTACGTTAATACTAATGTCACATTCAAAACTATATATTGCATATAATATGCATTTTTTAGATTTTTAGATCCTCAGATCCGCCATCATGCAAAAAAATCTAAAAAATTATTAAAAAAATATTAAAAGTATTCCAAATTGAATATTTAAAAACATCCTCTTCGAAATTACTCAAATATTTTATCTAAAATGACATTGTAGCTATAAATTTTAATATCGTTTTACGCATAATGAGTCTCATTAATTATATTGTAATATATTGTTTTTTTAAGTTTTATGTTGTATAATTTTTTATTAGCTCCTTTGTCAACTTATACGTTTATATTAATTTTAGAAGTTATTTATTTAATTTTTATTCATTTATTTTTTCAGTTAGAACCTACGCGTTCCGCAAGAATTCGAGACATTGCCTGTTGTGAGGCGCAACTCAACACCGGACTTTGCCTACCAGAGAGCAGAATATAATTAATTTAAATAGAGATCGATGGTATTTATTATGTCGCTTATTTACTCATAGCAGTATTATTTAAAATAAACTATATATAAACTAAAACGTAGATAGGTATCTTGTTGAATTTGTATTTTGATAACATACAAAGTACTAAAACAAACAATCCTTTAAATATGTATATAGTATAATATTGGAATATTTGGCCACCCGTAAGGTCGAGTAAATTAAGATTACGATCACGTTTATATTTCTTATAAAATAATAAAGAAACACCTCGCCCCGCTGTTCTTTTTTGGTAAACACATAAACTTTTGTAATGTTTCATGAAAATATAAAATAAAAACATATCGTGTTAAAAATAATGTACTAATTTACATATAAAACTTAGGCAATACTTTAAGTTAGACCTTGTTTGTACATCGGCGCAACTCAACGCCGTTTTTTATATGTATTTTTACAATTTCTATTCAGTCCATTTATTTGTACAGGAAGTTCTTAAATAACTAATAAAATTCATGTTTTTTCATAACTTATTTTGAACGTTTTGTGACAGTGAAGTTATTTTGCTTAAAAGCTACTATAGAATTATTTGTATATTGTTTTTGTACACAAACATCAAGTATTTATACAATAAACAAAATTTATAGTAAATATTGTATAGAGTTATTTAAGTATAGACAAAATGTAAGCATCTTCAAATTCAATAAAAATAACTTTCAACATAACGGGATTTCAACCCACGCTCTTGTGGACAACTCAATCAAAAGCCTTCAAGAAAAATGTAGCATCCTGCGAATCAAAATGTTGGTATGATCTAAAGAAAGTCATATGCTGATTTAGTACTAAAAGTAAATTATAAAGAAATATCATTCCACTGGCCAGTCGTACTGCCATACCGTAAACGCGACAGGTTGCGGGTTCGATTTCCACTACAGGAAACTAAATATTTAATATTTTTATTCTTTCGCTCTAGTGTCGAGGCAAAAAGCGCGAAATTTAGTTCCGCCACTCAACACGCAATGCCTCCAGAATACGGCGAAAAGTGGGGAGCGGAATGTCTTAACATTGATCTCTCTCCGCCTATTCTACTACATGCGGGATAGAGCGTAAATCTGAAAAAAAAATCACAAATACGAATGCTTTTTACTTACATATTTTAAAATGTTATTCAAACATTTAAGACAATGCAATGGAATCTATCAAAAACATTTTGTATATAGAACAAATTCAATGTAAATCGGTATTAATTCCCAAAAAAATAGTATGAATTACCTTCCACCATTATATTTTCCGAAAACCTCGTTTGTATTCATAAAGCAGCCGCACTCGAGCTTCGTATTTTATGCTTCCTACACGAACATCGACTTAGTGTCGATATTAAATTGTTACGTCTTCTACGAATACCATATAGAAAAATTTACATAATATCAACCAATTGATCATTACTTTCCTAAGATAAAGAAATAGCGTTTAAGAAAGATAATCTATTTGATATTTTTAAAAAGCAGCTTCACTCTTTCACGCGGTGTAGGGAACCTAGTGCAAATAACTCACTAAGCTCCCCAAATTTCGAGACATCGCATTTTGAGTGGTAAAACTCGACGCCCTGTTTCCTCTACCGAAGCGGGAAAATGTTAATAAATTAAACCTAACCACTGGGATTGAACCGACAACTGTCACATTTTCGAAATGATTACCTTATGTTACGTTTAAAATAAAATGTTGTGGTATGTAAATAAATATTATTTTTCTATCAACCCCGATATAAAGATGACGAAAATGATTAATTATAATGAAAAAGATTAATTATATGCATTGTTACTATTGTAGTATCAATACACTATTAATAATAACAGCCTAACCATAGACAAAATATAAATATAAAACATAAATATATCTTAAGTAAAACTTAAGGTAAGGATTATTTATAACTGAAGTAATCACAAGTACTCAATACTCGGCGATCTTAAAACTATGTAGATATTATATTAAATATTTATTGATTAGATTGCACATTGCAGGGTAGGAGACGCAACTTGGCTACCTCGTGTTATAACACCCCGTTCCCATAAGAACGATTTCCACACGCCACCCACATTCCGCCGAATTCTTGAGGCATTGTGTATAGTGGCGAAACTCAACGCCGCGCTTGCCATCGATTCCCTTGAGTCAAATTTGAACCCATAACCAGTTAGATGATTAAACAACAACACCTTTTATCCCATCACGTGGATAAGAAAATCTAATCAATGTTGCGTACTAAAATTATATAACTAGCAGTAAATATAAATTATTATCAAAACTATAATAGTAAAACCCAAACAGTATTGAAGTTACTTATTTAGAAAACGTATAAAAATTTTAACGTAGCGAGACTCGAACCCGCGCCTCCTGGAAACCGACCAGGAGTCCTAACTATGGAACATTCTAAACATGTTAAAAGCATTGAAGTTGTTGCAAAAATGAAGTAATTAATGAGAATATAAAGAGACACCATTTACATAGTAATATAATTCACAATAACATCAATAAACACGACAAAGTAACGAGCCAAGCATAAACTTTGGAGTGCACTCGTCGCCACCGACTCGTAATACAAGGCTTTGACTATCGCCGCGGATTGGGAACAGGACGTAGGCACAGTGGTGGTGGTGGTGGTGAAAATAAAATGATTGTGTTTTATTTTTGTTTAAAAAAAATGTCTTGACAATTTTGCTTTATTTTCTGTGTTAATTTAAAAGTAATCGAGTTAATATTATAGTTTTTTTCATTTTAAATATTAATTTTTATTTGTATGTAATTTCGGTACTTTAACAGAAAATTTAACTTATTATTAGATTTTCTTTTATATAAATATGTTTTTTTTGAAATCTGACTTTGGACAGAGTACGAAGGACGAACTATCTGAACACTAGGTTGTTATTACATGAATAATTCTAAGTACGAATTCCAAATAAAATTTTTAGTAATTAAATAGTAAGTTAATATTTTTAGTAAAAAAATCCAATTTAGATTAATTAATTTATGTTAATAATTACAGTAATCTTAAAGATAAAATATTGGTATATTAAGTTGTAACATCATTATATTATTTAATATCTCAAATAAACTAGAATTTTTTATGTGAAGATTGTAAATGAAAAGGAAATAAAATATATTCTTTTAATATAAATAAAATTAAAACCATTATCGCAAGACATTAACAGCTACTCATTATAGATTTTTTTCTATTAATCAATATAAAGTAAACTAATAAAGTTAACTCAAATATCAAAATTAAATAAATTTTATTGAGGCCGTCGTGGCACAAGGGCACAAGCATATGATTGTGTCGGCTGTGGGTTCAATCCACGCCCAGAGGAATGAATTATTAT
Organism: Heliconius erato x Heliconius himera; assembly: GCA_013421005.1. NCBI lineage: Eukaryota > Metazoa > Arthropoda > Insecta > Lepidoptera > Nymphalidae > Heliconius > Heliconius erato x Heliconius himera. The sequence continues at coordinate 113,429 of JAATLQ010030362.1, read as the reverse complement.
TTATTAATATATTCATTTCTACACTCTATTAACAAACAAAAGCGCGGCGTTGAATTCCACCTCTCAGCAACCAATGCAAAGAAAATTCGGCGTAAAGTGGACAACGGTGTGTCTTAATACTAGGTTCCCTACCTACTATTACTAGGGTTTTACCTACTCTGCCATATTCAGAATACAACGCGAAACTTAATAAAAATAAATAAATACATTATAAAATCTTGTGAAAGCTACCTTACGAAGGCCATTCTTAATCGCTATTCACTGTATCTCGATTGTTTTGCATATCACGCGACAGCTCTTGCTCGGCGGATGCTGTACAAATTAATGATCAAATGGAATCTCACTACTGAAACACCCGCTCCTCTTAAACGGCCGCCGACGTCAAGGCGTCGCGGGCAAATTTACCTGTCTCCGGACCCAATTCCAACTACATATGATGAGATGTTAAACATCACAATGGGTAATGGGTAATGTGAAAAGTGTTTTTGCCCTATAATTCAATTACGAGACTCGAGCCGACACCATCAATCACCCTTTAAATGTACCAAGTTTTTTTACAAACGCTTGCGCCATCGCTTTTTACGAGACCGCCCATTCGAACTGCTATAATTTGTCAATTTTTTTTGCTATTATTATTATTATTATTTAATCGATCGCGGTAACCATGTTGCCTCGCGATTGGAAGAGCATTGGAGAAATATTAACATAGTCATATGTATGTACCTCTCAATATGTACCCAAGAATCGAATGTCATTAACGTTTCCTGCACAAGAGTTTCGAGTGTCCATCTTTTGAAGGTGTGCTATTGAATAAATATTGTTTAACAAGTTGCCAAGTGACATTTCGTTGCGCGCGCGCACGCCCGCCTCGTCCCACGTCCTCACAGTCTCCACTCTCGTCGAATATAATTTATTTTCATTGCGTTTTATGCAAAATATGACAATTAAAATTGTTTTATGAATTCATACGCGGATCGATTAAGATTTTGTTCTGATAAGGTGTAACGTTTGTGGCCTATGTCATTACGGCTTTACGGCGGAGTGGACGAGCTTAATTTATGAAAGCTATTACAAGCGAGTCTAGTGAGATCATACAAGCTACGTACTAGGAATACGATAGATAATATTGTAAGATAAGATCAATTAGAAGACTAAGTTAAATAACTAACCTAGATGATGCATAAAGTGGTCAACTTTTGAAACAAATTAAAAGAAGATTGTAAAAAATCATATCAAATCAGAGGCCGTCGCGGCGCAGGGCACTGTATTGCGACAGCAAACTACAGCAGTTGTGTGTTTGATCACCACTCGAGGGGAAGAATTATTAGTTCTTAATATTTTCATTTATTCGCTCTGGCACCAAGGCAAAATCCCGGCGTTGATTTCTGCTACTTAACACGCATTGCCTCGAAAAATTTAGCGAAAAGTGGGGTATGGAAGTGGGGATGTCTTTCGCTAGATTCCCTCTGCCTATCCTACTGTATACGGGATACAGCGTGATACTGAAATTTGTAATTGGAAATTTTTTATATCTCAAATATTCGCAAAGAACGAACGAATGAAGAATAGATGAGTGAAATGTTGAACGACTTGACGGCGCCGCGCCACCGCCACCGTCTTTGCGATCAGTAGATTTACGACTTCAAAGTTAACGGACAACGCCTACGAAACGACCTCTTAATAGTTTCACTGTTTAATGTAACAAAAATGTTTACCAAAACTAACATTTATTAATCAGAATCATTTGGAATATAGTTTAACACTTAAATCTATATTTATTGTACGATATAAAAGTTCCTTAAAAGTGGTTCTATTCAGTAAAAGATTTATATTATTTGTTACTGAATAGATATTTGCCTCTTTTTCGTTTAGGCTATGTTTTTTTAACGATGAAATATTTTGTAAAGTTTTCGAAAAGTGAGTATATAGGAAGCAATATAACATTTTCTTTATAAATACGTGCGTAAATTTAAAATAACCATAACTTTTTTACACCACATTCATATGAACTTACTTAAGGAAAAAGAGTAGGGTTACTAAATAAGGTTCCCTTTAAGTATTCCGCCCCGTGTAATTACTCGTGGCGCTGATTGGCAAATTACACTGCGGAGAGACGCACAACACGTCTCTACCTTATTACAACTGGAAATAAGTAATGAGATATTTTACAGATAGAGCTGTTAAAGTGTATAGAAAATCATTAAAATAAATGGACTGCTTGGTATTACATTTAATTTTTATGGTATTACTTTTAGTTTCATGTTAATGTTTATTCCGATCACACTGTCTTTGTCTTGTCTTGTCTTGAGAGGGTGCGTGTAACTGTAAACGCGACGGTTGTGAGTTCTATTCCTACTCGGTCGAATGAGTTATTATGAGGCAAAGCGCAGCGTCGAGTTCCGCCAATCATCACGAAACTGGGGAACGGAAGTGTCTTAATTTGAACAAAGTGTCTTTACATTAGGTTTCCAGGTTTCCTCTGCCTACCGTGCTGCTTACTATATTTAGCGTGGTAAAAAAACAGTAATAAAATACATCATAATGTCCTGAGTCAGTCATAAAAAAAAGGAAAATAGAGAGATTCATTATTACTTTCTCCCCATCAGGAGACAGGTGTAAAACCACGTAAATTAATAGGCATATATATCTTATGACGTCATGGTTTCTTGAGGTTATTTTCTCAAGCCATCTAATATCTTATACCTAAGCTATTACACATACAAGTATAGACTACTATTGTTTTCCATATCGCAAACATGTTTTGAAAATAAGAAAATACTTTGTCACAGAGATAGGCAAGGCAAACATCAAAAGAAAATATTGGTAGCTATTACCGGCCTCGACCAGTCCAAGAACTGGGGGTCTTTAAACTTGGCTCATTACTAGCAAACGTCGATGCTTAACGTGTATGTTTAACTTGCCGACGTTTTACTTGTGACGAGAGAAATTTGCAGTTTTTGCATGATTATTTTATAGTAAAATGGCAACGGTACTCTCTGGAGTGGATTAGGAACGTGTACAGTTTGTTTATTTTTTTTTGTAGCTTCATGCTGTTATTTCACACATAGGATAGGCAGTGGGAACCTGGGAACCAATTTTTTTTTTGAGCGGTGGATCTCGACACGAAAACGCGCTTTGCCTCGACGCCAGAGCGAAAAATGAAACATCATTCCCTCGAATGGAAATCGAACCCACCGCCTGTCGCATTTACAATCACACGCTTGTGCCCATGCACCACGTCTGGCCTTAATTTATATTTGTATTTGTTTATGCACTATAAGCTGAAACTAAAATAGCTAGTTAACGACACATACAATTTGCCCATGTCCGAATGGCGCGCAATAAAATGATAGTATTGTTGAATTTTAAAGGTCCTTTGTGTACACAACATTACACTGGTGTTCAATAAATAAAATAATAACTATTTTATGCTCTTCACGCTTAATAGGCCCCCGACATGTTTACTAAAGCTCGAAACTGAGTGACGAACAATAGATAATAATTGCGGTAGCAAAAGAAAACCGAGAAGCTTTTGGTCACTAACAAGGCTTTATATATTGATCATAAATAAATTAAATCAGCTTTACGCTGTATCTCGCGTGCTGCATGGTAGGCAGAGGGAAAATATTAAGAAATAATAATTAATTCCATCAAGTGGGGATCGAACCCACAACCGTCGCGTTCCAGTCACACCCGTATGCCTCTGCGCCTCGACGGGCTCTTATATATTTGATCATAACCCAGGTATACTACCTAGAATATAATATAATATACATTGTTATATTGAACAGCGGTATAATACCCGTTTGTAGGTGTTACGTAACACCACCAATATTGGCATCGAAGATGTCTTCAAAATAAACAATGCTAATGAGTGTTGTCTGTCAAATCGTGACTGCGTACCGCTGCCTAAGTTTATGATCGACTTGAGCTAAGGGCTTTAACACATGAAAGACGCGATAGTCTTGTATTTTGAAGTAAAATTATGCTATATATTAACATTAAGAGAACGGTAAAAGTATTTAGATATTCTTTTTATTTCGTATTGCATATCGAAAATGAATCGAAAAATGTTATACTAAAATTCTCGATTTTTTTAGCTTCGTGATCACGCTCATACTATTATTTAGTGTTAAGACACTTTTCCCTACTTTCTGCCGATTTCTGGAGGCATTGTGTATTGAGTGGCAGAACTAAACGTTATATCGAAATAAATTTATATTTACAAACAGGCAAATAAAAAAGGGAGTGTACATTTGCTTTTATAGAGCATGTGGCTAAATATGTACCGAGTACCTACAAGTTAAACACTAGTATTTTTCAAAATGGATTTAAATTGACATTCATTGACATTTTTATTTAAAAATTTTAATAAAAAGGGATTTGAATTGACATTCATTGACGTTTTTATTTAAAAGATAAACGATAAAATAGAATATTATAATATTCTACTTTTTCCCTCTGCCTATTTTACTATTGTATATGCGTGATAAAGCGTGAACCTGATATTTTATCATCATCTTTCATACAAAACCAGCTTAATCGGTTCACATATTCTATATCTATCTATATATAGAACTCTACTCTTTAAATTTCATAATTTGTCGGATGCGCGATCATCATTACAGATTGTTTCTGATAATGATTGCCTTCCGCATTATTCCTTTCACGTTCATTCTTCTATATTGATTTTGAACTGTTGTTTTATATTTAAACAAGTATTGATAACGATCAATGATTATAGCTCGTGACTTCTTAAAACATGTTAGTTACTCTATACGTTTCCTGTTGTGTTTCTTGCATCCTATATTGTAATTAGCATTCTAATATTAATTTCTTATTTCTATATTATGTAAAAGTAAACTTAGGTGTAACGTAATAGAACCACTGGACGAGCAACAAAGTAATGATAAGATTTTTTTTTGCTCCTTTATATTGATTATTATGAAAGAAATTTGTTCTTTTGTTTTACAGTACATGGATTTTCTGTTAAATGTAATTTTTGCTTCACGTTGTATTTGTTAAACTGTTTTTTTTTATAATATTAATTTATAAAATTATAATACAATCATATTTGAATACAAGGCAAATTATAACTTTGTGTTGTATCCCGCATATAATAGCGTAAGAGGAGACGAAATGTTAGAAACCCCGTTTCGGATTTTCCGTCTAAATTCGGGACATTGTGTGTTGAGTGGCGGAACTCAACGCTGCTCTTTGTCTTGTTACCAGAGCAAAAACATGAAAATATTAAATACTTAATTCCTCCGAGTTGGAATCAAACCACGTTTACAGTAACACACTTGTACCGTTGCGCCATGATGGCCGATAATAACTAGAACCGTAGTATTAATTTGTAGTTTTCTACTTAATCTATGTAGGTACCTAGACCTTTAAGAATCTTTAATATAATAGAAATTACATTCTCATCAATGGATTTGTATGGAAAATATTTCAAATTTCAACATCTCAATCTCATTCCGTTCAAGTTATTTAAGGAGATTATTAAATTCACACCACAAGGTTGCAAGTTAAATAGAACAAGTATATATAACAAAGTAAGCAAGCAATTTACTGTAAATCGATATTAATTTCAATAGCCTAATCGCCGCTGACACTCCGCAAAGAGCGGCCCAGATCAAAATAAATTACACCGTGGTATAAGAAGTGGTGTTTCTTATATAAGTTCAATATACTGATACTAATATTATAAAAGTTGAAGATTTTGCTTGCTTGATCGCTAATCTGTGGAACTACTTGTATAAATAAAAAAAAAATGTGTCGAATAGTCCATTTATCGTGGAAGACTGTAGGCTATTACATCCCGTAATATTAGCAATAGGAAGTTTTCTCACGTGTCATACATTTTTTTTTGTTTTTTTCCATAGAGATGAAACCGCTGGAAAACGTTACTACTAACAATGTTAAAAGCTTAAAAATTTGTACATTTAGATGTTTATTACTTAATCTGGCAAACATAATTAGTTAATTACGCAAAAATTATGTAAATCAATATTTTATAATACGAAATTTTAACAATAAGGTAATATTGAAACTATAGAATCCTAATAAATGAACCATTAAATATATTTTAAAATCAAGTTACTTTAGAGCTGAGTTAAAATAAAGATTTTCTTAAAGTAAAAAAAGTTTACGGCTTAAATATGAAATTGTTGCTAATGTTAAAAATAATTAATATTACTTAATATTTTAAAAGTTCATATTCTGCTACATTGGCGTACGCCAATGTTAGTTATAGAACTAATACGGTTGTAAACATGATTTTTTATTATAATCAACACGTACACTTATCTTTATAGAATGTGTAACCTACGATTTTATTACAGTTTAATTTCATTACAAGATAAATTTGTCGTTAAATTACAAGACTATGTGATAGGAACAACAGCCAAGCAAAATATTCTAGTAACATAGTAAAAGCAAAGCAGCTTCACGCACTGTCCTGCATAGAAGAGTATAGAAGGGCAGAAGTGATCCTAGTTTTAAGACACCTTACTCTTTTATTCACGCTATATCGGGAAGCTAAAAAATAGCCTGTCCTGCTGCACCTGGGAATATAGTGTTAACACACTCTACCTACTCTACCGTTAACACTGCTTTTTATCTTAAACAGAGCGGGTAAGCAATATAACACGATGCCCGAACGGGAATCAAACCCAAAACCATCACTATACAATTAAGTTGTCCCATTGCGGCACAATGGCTACTTAGCTTAGTAAATTATTATATTGCTTATAGCATTAGCTGTTAGTATTACTATAATAAGATATAGAAAGTTTTCAAGACATAAAATGTTAAAGTAAACGTGATATCTGCGAAAGTCTTAATATTAATTATACATACATAATTCAGTAAAAAATTATTATATAGATATTATATCTACTATTATAATATTATGTTGACAAAGGGTATTTTTTTCTAAAATTTTTAGATTCATTTTTAATTTTTACACCGGCTTTTCGGCTTAGGACCCACTTTCTAGCATTCATTTAAAAAAAAACTAACTAATTCCTTTGTAACCCTCTTTACCTATATAAAACAATCAAAATACTTCAAAAACCAAATAAACCATACATTTTATACTCAAAACTCAATTTAATACATTCAAAACATTCTCCTTAGCATCGTATCTCACTTCCACTTAATACCAATTACAAGTTAGTATTCTTATCTTAAACACGGCTGACATGTGCTTACAAGGCTACTGTACAGCTTTATCGAAATAAAATTCTGATTGCTAATTGGATACTAGTACTACTAGTTGATGGGAGATACGTTTATTACAGTTTTATCTTATGTAATGTATGATATTGTTGGTTAAATATTATAGATTTATAAAGTAGGTTCTAAATATACTTGGGTGTCCTGATTGAGTTATAATAAATCAAAAAATCAAATCAAATCAGCTTCACGCTGTATCCCGCACACAGCAGGGAAGGCAGAGGGAACCTAGTGTTAAGAAATTCCGTTCTCCACTTTCCGCCGAGTTCTAGAGGCATTGCGTGTTGAGTGGCGGAACTCAACGCTGCGCTTTGTCTTGTCACCAGAGTTAAGAAATGAAAATATAAATGTAAGTGAATATTTCATCTCCTCGAGTGGGGATCGAACCCACAACTAGTCGATTTTACAGTCACTCTCTGTGCCACTGCGCCACGACTAGCCTCAATATAATAGTAAAGCTATAAACAAAAATTAAAGCCTATTCCGAAATTATATTAATAGAAATAAGTATATTTAGGAACAAAAATAATGATTTTCGTTTGAATTTGACAGCCGGAAATAAGTACTTAAATTATTTTTTCAATAAAAAAAGTTATCTAATAACTATTACAGTCGTTTTTTGTATTGTATTATAGCTAGTAATTACACTTCAACGTGGTCTATTTTTTTTTAATGAATTAATAATATAAACACGCATTTGTTTTTAAGTTCATGAAAAACTAAAAACAAGTGATACTGGCTCAAAATCCTAGTTCATAGTATATTATTATTTAAGAACAAGCTAAATAAAAATGTTAATAGTAAATATACATATTATAAAGGTACTATGCACACATTTCCTTACACTGTAAGCGTAATGTGTCTGATGGCTTACTAAATGTTTTAAACTGTTTATGTTCTTCTAATTATACCGTGTTTATTACAAACTGTGGAGTCCGATATAGCCTTCATTATCGAAGAATGTTTCTAAACTGAAGTGTATTAGTATCGTATAGGTATTTAAGTTAAATGCGCTGTTAATAGTGTTTGCATTTCTAAAGTCTAACTTAAGTATAGTTTTTTTATATTTTAAATTTATTATACTTTACATTTTCAAATATTTATTTATATATATGTATATAGGTGTTGTTTTAGTGTTAGGACACTCCACTCCCCAATTTCCAAAGATTTCTGGAGGTATTGCGTGGCGGAATTCAACGCCGCGAAGAAATGAAAATACAAAATACAAAAAATAAAAACTTTTCATTTCCTCCAGTGGGAATCGAACCCACAACTTGTCCCGTTTACAGTCACACGCCTGTCCCTGCCCCACGACTCACATCGATATAGATTAAAGAATGTTATGATTCAATATACTAATAAAAAGAAACTATTATTTCAAAACCTATATTGTTATCGCTATACCCGAATATAATATCAAAAAAAATTACAAGAAAATGTAATTGGAAACTGCTAGTGACAGATAAAGAAACCGATAAAGATCTGTCTGAACCTGAAGTGGCTACATGAAGAGACCAGACCCGGCGGACGCGATAAGAATCTAGCTCACATAGGGTGCCTAGATAGAGAGGCTTGAGTACTCGAATCGGGTCAGGGCCTTGATGAAATATGCATGTGAAAAAGAACTTTTATCGACATTGCGTGTTTGTGAAATTCAGCTTTTCTTATAGATATAAATTTTTGGATAATAAAATGTAATGTTATATTAAGTAAAGTGCTTGTTTTTGGCTATTGGGATATGTTTTTTTTTAAAATGAAATAATTTTTCCTCGACATTTCAGAGGTAAACCATAGCTTGGATTGTTGTCCCGCCATGGATAGATGATATCTTTTTTAGCGCCACATTGTATCCCGCACACAGCGAGGTAGGAAGAGGGAACCTAAGTGTAAGACACTTCGTTCCCGTTCTGCGTTTTGACTAATCGCTACAGTTTTTTTTAATTAAAAGTAATATTATTGCTTTTATGTTATACACATTATAATTTTCAACATTTAATAGAAATGTGGCGAAATCGTGATCCACAAAATACATCTTCCACGTGTTCCAATACACTACAGTATGTTATAATTTTGAAAGTCAGACGTTAAGAGACGAAAATTATATAGTAAAATGTTAATTAACAATCATTGAGGCTAATTGATAGGCTCATATTAAAGACAGATGATTTATTCCCAATTCCAAGGCGTTATACCAAAATGCATAGAAGTACCGATCTCTTAGTTACACTCGTGATCAATATAAATTAATTGAGTTAATAATTTTAATGGAGGTAATAAATAATAATTTGTACGTTGACGGTATCTGTGGCTAGTGAATTATTTTGCAGTAAATCATGAATTGAAAAGCTAGGAATGTATACCGTTATATAATTAATGAAGAGTGTCTGAATCCAAAAACATATTAAAATCAGGTATTTTACATGGAAAATATAGTATAATAAACCATTTTTTTTGTTATTAATATTAATCAGCTTCACGCTGTATCCTGCACACAGCAGGGTAGGCAGAGGGAACCTAGTGTTAAGACACTCCGTTCCCCACTTTATGCCGACCTCTGGAGCCATTGCGTGTTGAGTGGCAGAACTCAACGCCGGCTTTGCCTCGACACCAGAGCGAAGAAATGGAAATATAAATGTAAGTAAATATTTCATCGCCTCGAGTGGGGACCGAACTCACAACCAGTAGGTTTTACAGTCACACTTTGTGCCCCTGCGCCACGAATGGCCTCACTGATAGTCCTTTTAGTCCATCCAAATAAATAGTTGCAGTTTATAGAACCATCAAATAACTAGTCACAAATAAATTTTAATTAAATCGAACATTCTCTCGATGACCACGTCCACAAGAATAATAATTGACAACTTCTTGATGAATCGCTGTACAATACACCTTGCAAGGTTTGCCTAAAGAGTCTTAATAAAATAGCAACAAAGGTGATTTTACATCGAATTTGTGGATACGACTACTGTACTACCTTGTTATAATAAAACTAGGCCCCATCTATCTTTTGGTGGCCCGTGGTGGACAGTGGAAAGCTTAATTCCAAACAAAATGTTTGAGTGATATATTGGTGGGTTTACTTTCTTTTTTGTATGTTTAAATATTTTTTTGCGCGATAGTGGTTAGAAGTAAAGAAAAAATTATGTGCTTTTTACATGGGAAGGAGAAGAAACCTAGTGTCAGACACTCCATTTTCTACTTTTTGACAAAATTTTCAAAACAATGCAAGTTGAGTCTATTAATAATACATATAAAATCACACATATTATCATAATCAGCACACCATAACCTAGGACTTTTAGACCAACGTTAGTCGATAACAACTAAGACCAATTCATAATTTAAAGAAAAGATATAAACGCCTACAGTATCGATGTCTGACACTCAAAAGTATTAAAAAACACAGGATTTTAACGGTACACCTCGGACATTCCTAAGGATTACAAAAAGACAATTCGTTTATCTCCAGTTTAGTATCACTAACACTCTTCGCTACGAACTATTCTTCTCCAATCACTGCCTTTTAAGATGATCAAAAATAGTAGCTTATTAACTTATAGAAATGTCAAAGTTATTTAATATATATTAACTATTTACACAAGAAAAGAATATTTAATGTCATAACTCAATGGAGTGGTGTCTGTTTGACTCAAAAACTGATTTTAAAGTGCAACTTTATAATGTAATAAAAATCTATTGTTATATTAATATATTATTTTTATGCTATTTGGAGCCAGTCGTGGCGCAGGGGCACAAAGTGTGACTGTACAACCGACTGGGTTGTGGGTCCGATCCCCACTCGACTCGAGGATATGAAATATTTACTTACATTTATATTTCCATTTCTTCGCTCTGGTGTCGAGGCAAAGCGCAGTGTTGAGTTCTGCCACTCAACACGCAATGCCTCCAGAATTCGGCAAAAAGTGGGGAACGGAGTGTCTAACACTAGGTTCCCTCTGCCTACCCTGCTGTATGCGGGATACACCGTGAAGCTGATTTATTTTATTTATTATTTTTATATTTCAAGTTTTAAAATATTGCTGAAATGATCGACATTTCATAATGGCCTTTAAATATTTTCATACACACCTATATAAATGTCAATTAACGTTCGGTATTCAATTGAAATTAATTGAAAGTCAGATCTGACAGATACTTCACTTTATTGTGTGATTTTTTAAAAGTTTTCAAGGAGCCAAAGTAATTATACATTTATTATATTTTTAAAATGATGATGTAAGGTATGCGACCAGCCATGGTGTAGGGGTACAAGTTGTGGGTTTGATTCCCACTCGAGGAAATCGAATATTTAAAATGTTCATTTCCTTTTTTGGTAACGAGAGTGATGCAACTCAACGCCCTCAGAATTCGGCGGAGATTGAGGACTGAAAGTGGCATATTGGGAACGAAGTGTCTTAACACTAGGTTTCCAAGTTTTCCACTGCTATTTAGAGGATCTAGTATGAAGTTAAAAAAAATGTATCCCGTAAAGATTATCGACGCAACATACAACGTAAAGCTTAATTTTTTAGCTCAAAGCAAAATAAATACTTGTAGCTATGAAAAAGTCAGTATTTATAGTTATTTACTTGCTATCGACCAAACGATGAACATATGTTTTGTTTTGGTTAACAAAGCACGCATCCCAAATAAGAAAAAAAACAATATCTATCCAAACACAGTTATATTTTAAAAATATGAAGCAACAGGATACACCTGCGTGAAACACCAAAAGCCATACATTCCATAATTAAATTAGCATCTACGAATTAAAAATTAAAAAGCACCGAAACCCCGCCGCCCGCCGCTGGGCGCCACCAGCTAACACATACCACCGCGTTTTATGCCCATCAAATCGGCCGATAATTGAAATGAGTTCCTTGTAAAAACCAGAAAAACTATTATCCATATACCTTTTAAGACGTCCGAGACACACAAATGGATTCTGTATTAGAATTTATGTCACTTAAAGGATATGATATAAAAACCCGCCGAAGGGTTTACACGCTATTAAAATATGGGAACGACAATAACGCCTTCCCGGTTGTCAATCGAAAGCTTTAATAATCGTAAAATGTTTCTTAGTGTCTACTCAATTTTTGATTCTAATAAACTAACGCCGTGTATATTAACTGCTATTAGATATTAATTTGGGTTACAACCATTTTTATAATATATTTTTACAGGATTCTTAATTATATTGGAAAATCAAACTCGTCTAAGAACCCATTATAGTAACCATTAACCACATTTAATAAGACTGTTTGGACATATTGGCTGTATGCAATCATTTACAAAAAAATCGAAAGACTTAACGCGACTTAAATTGTACCTTTCTTCACCTCGTTCAATACTGTGAGAAACAAAAGTAGCGAAAAATGAGGAAAATTGTTCAAACACACTTTCTCTTTGAGTGTCCATATATTTACTTATAACTTATAAGTTACCTATTGACTAGCCTGAGCATGTCAAGTTATTATTTTTCACCTACATATATATATATTTATTTAGTTAAATTTACTATACAAATTAAATAAATCAGCTTCACGCTGTATCCCGCACACAGCAGGGTAGGCAGAGGGAACCTAGTGTTAAGACACTCAGTTCTCCACTTTTCGCCAAGCTCTGGAGGCATTGCGTGTTGAGTGGCGGAACTTAACGGCGCGCTTTGTCTCGACACCAGAGCGAAGAAATGAAAATATAAATGTGAAATAAATATTTCATCTCCTCGAGTGGGGATCGAACCCACAACCAGTCGATTTTGCAGTCACATTTTGTGCCCCTGCGCCACGACTGGCCTCAATTACAATTACTATACAAATTAAAAGTATAAATATAGTTTTATAGTTATTTATAACAACTACAATTTATATGCAATCGCTGTGTGATTTTATACGTCGTTGGAAATTACATGATTTTTTAAATTTAAACTTAAATACGTTTACGACTTATCGCATTATACGACATTACGCATCTAGTTATACTTGGGGACGATAAAAAGTCGATTTAACGGTTGTGAATACTAATAAAATGTGTTTAATTGTTCAAGATTTTATATCAAAATGTCAGATGTGGATCTCTAGAGGGGCCTATGTGGAATATTGAATATGGATATAAATATACCATTTGAGGCCAGTCGTGGCGCAGCGGCACGAAGTGTGACTGTAAAACCGACTGGTTGTGGGTTCGATCCCCACTCGAGGAGATGAAATATTTACTTAAATTTATATTTCCATTTCTTCGCTCTGGTGTCGAGGTTAAGCGCGGCGTTGAGTTCTGCCACTCAATACGCAATGCCTCCAAAATTCGGCAGAAAGTGGGGAACGGAGTGTCTTAACACTAGGATCCCTCTGCCTACCCTGCTGTGTGCGGGATACAGCGTGAAGCTGATTTATGTATATACGTATATTTCGTTCGGAGACGCCCCACAAAGTTTCCAAAGTCGCTATCCCGGTAACTAACGTGTTACTATAATCGGTAGGTAATTTATATACCGAATTCTTAACGCCCGACACGATTAAAAAACGAAGAACTTTTTAATATTCATAATGTGCTACGTTTCGTTTAGAATACGGATGCTCGATCAATCATCACTTTTTATTGGTACACTGGACCCATTGTGTGAAAGTTATTGAAAATATAATGACAGAAGGACAAAAAAATATTCGTTTAGATGCGTAAAACAAATTAAGGTTTTGTTGAGATGATAACTGCGTTAGCATTTATTAATAATTATTAATAAATCATCGTACAATACAATATAAGATTTATAGTATTGTAAAATCAGTAGTTGTAAAAGATCTAACGAATCTTCTTAAACTGCAGCGATTAGCGCACTGGCATTAAATTTTGACACACCGAATCTTAGAGGAAACGATGGGGTTGCCCTGTGGTAAGTTTCTGGTTAACCCTCCAAACAAAAGCTACGACAGACACCTTAACAGTAGCGGAGAGAAGATTCATTCTTAACTTTGACTAAGAATTTACAAAATCACAAAACATACGTATTATAATCATTTACACTTATAACTATATTTTCTATTTAAGTTTACATACAATAAATATTATTCGACGTTATTTTAAAACAGTAAGAAAATCGAACCTACTCAGGCAAGTCTTAGTTTACAAACTTTTATCCGAATAGATGCTCATACTCTACATCAGAAACGTATAAAATATAATAAAATTCTCTAATGCGAGTTATCCATAAATAACGTGGTTATCTTATAAAAGAGGGCAAAACCTTCATTTATTTTTACATAATTAAAAGCTTAGCGCTGAATGTATTTTATATATAATCGACACGCTACATTGATGGGCGACGTGACGGTAATAAGACATCAAAGGCTTATCGAAAAATCCTGCCCCCAGATAACGTAATACCTATTCATTAAAAACACTTGCGCCGTGGAAAAATGATTTTGTGACAATACGGTGCAAGGTAAAAGCTTTATATGAAATTAACTAATTATAAATTATGTCTATTTCTCTTTTTTTATCGCTTGCAACAGGGTAGCCACAGATTTTAGTGCCAAGAAACTCCACACTCCGTCCCCTCATGTCATGTGTTAAATGGTACAATTTGACGCCACGCTATGTCTTGATGGAGCAGGGGAACAAAAATAACTTATTCCGTCAAGTGGGACTAATATTTTTGTCAGTCAGTCAGTCAGAAGTTGTACTGTATGGTTTATGTTATTTTTATTGCAGAAATTATGCTTTTTAAAGTAAAAACAATACTTATATTATGTAAAATAATAGATTAAAAATTAAGATTGATTTTGTCTTTTATTTCTTAAATGTTACCATTAATGAGATGCATCAATATATTAATAATAACTTGACTCTCTTAGCAATTAACTACATTTTCTTACTAAAAAAATAAAGTAATAATTATATGTAGTATAAATTGCAACAACCTTGTACGTTGAAGTCCAACCTCAACTATTAAGGCGAGAGCCAGTAGAGACTGGGCGGACGTTTTCACTGATTCGTCAAACCGCGACCACCACTCACTTGCACCGCAGCGTGATCACTAAACCTACAATTACGCATATTGGAAGACCACATCAAAAGCACCGACAAGCTATTATAAATGCACGAAATCAATGTATTTAGCTTCAAAGGAAACTTTATTACGTGTCAGGCTCAAGGATATCTACTACTATTTAATTATCATTTTAATCCTATTCTCATATGGTAAGTTTATATCTTAATACAAAATTTCATTTACAAGTTAATTAATCCTGTATCCTATCCGTGTTCGACTGCATTTTTCAATATCGTTGCTGGAATTTGTATAAATTAAACTTAGTCTTATCCTTTAATTGTGTTTCGTAGATACGTTTTACATTAAAAAGATTATTATTATTATTATTATTGAATAGATCTAAAATCATATCATAAACCTTGATTATTACATATATATTTTTACCAAGAATCATATATTATATACTATATAATTATTTATAGTAAATCGAAATTCAACTAAAAGACCATCCCACGTCACTGTCATATATTTCCTATGCAACCGCGATAATAATCATTATATACCCTTTCATCCCTTATAGCACCTTCCCTCTTATCTCAAGAGGGACCACCTGACCTCAGGAACAGCTGTGTTCAACAGTACGCTAATTAATCTATGTATATTCCCATGAATTTATTATAATGTTGTTTTTTCCATCAATAACAAAAGGTTTAAAATATACTCTTGATAACGAAATATGTTTTTTTATTCTATTGTAACAAAAGGTTACTATAATGGATTATTTTTTTGTTTAATATATTAAAATATTTATCTTTCAGCAGTATTGGTTTACTCAATTTTCTTACTTTTACTTATATGTAAGTACATTTATTCTAATTCCCTCTGCCTACCCTGCTGTGTGCGGGATACTGCGTGATGCTAAAAAAATCTAGATATAGAGAATATTTATTGTTATCTTTTCTATTATAAACATAAGTAACAAATGTATATTTCAATACAATGATATAAAAAGCGTTGCCGGTACATTTAAAGGTACGAAGCATAAAAGCCTCAAACCATAGATCATTTGAAATTACTTTTCTTTCTTTATAAAAATTCTACAATCCTTGTGTCAAACAAACTCGCCCACGTACGACGTAAAAGTAACTTTTCGAGTGCAATGTTACAATGTGGTTATAAAGTGACAAGTCAACAAAGACTTCTTTACATGTTTAATGATATATAATGTGTGCTCCATCACAGGCTAAGCACTTTCTCGTGTTTATTTTAGACGATTTGTTAATTATACATCTTTTTAACGGTGTGTATAATTGTTTTACTATTATACGACTACATGACATGGAATTGTATAATAGTGAACATATTATGTATAAAAAATAGGGTTTAGATGGACTTATAGTCTTAAATTATACATGATCTAAATTGTAATCTAAATTGTATAGTTATTTAATTTAATAATTAATAATTTAATTAGCTTCACGCTGTATCCCGCACACAGCAGGGTAGGCAGAGGGAACCTAGTGTTAAGACACTCCGTTCCCCACTTTCTGCCAAATTATGGAGGCATTGCGTGTTGAGTGGCAGAACTCAACGCCGTGTATAGTTATTAAAATACTATAATCAATAATCGTTTAATATTTTATTGAAATATTTCAAAATAAATAAAAATATATTGATGAAATATAGAATTGAAAAAATAATATATACCGTAACTGTCAATACATTAAACTCATAGACAAATTTACAACTAACTTTTAATAACATAAAAAACAAAAACAAAAACAAAAAAAAGCAATACAATATTCTTTGATACACAAACCATATTAATTACCACAATAGACTTTCGACACCAATATAAAACAACACGTAACATTCGATCAAAGTATCAAAATCATCTGAGTTTAGTAAGATGACCTCCAACTCACAACCATTCGTTCATCCTAGATCACAATCGGTTAAGAAAATTAATCCCCAAATTAATACTATTGGACGTCGCCTCTATATTCAATGAAATTTCTTAAGGCCAAGTACCAACAAGACGTTCAGGCTGTTTTTATTACACTTAAGACACAAAAATAAGTAATGTTTTGATAAGAAATAGTAGTAGTGTATGTTTGTTTACTGTGTGGTGTGCTAATTGCTTAAGTTTTCCGTTTATTTTTTTTGTGATATAATAGAATAATGTTATATAAATAAATATGTACATCGGTATAGCAGTGTTGGACTGTAACATCGACGGTTCGTAGGTTCGATTTGTCATTTAGTGAAGAGATAAACGATATTGACTTCTGTGAAGCATTGTCCTAAAACTTAGGCGGTAAGATTTTTTTAATTTTTAAAGATATGTCAATTGACAGTCAATAAACGTACGCATAATAAGTAATCACAGAAATCAAAGAGATTCAACGAATTAAATTAAATAACTAATTTAAATGTTGTACAGAATATATAGACTTAGTGACAAATCACTTTGTGTTTCTCTATTTTGTCAAGTATGTTACTATAACTCACATTATAAATAATCCTACCCAATCAGAACATAAAAAACAAAAGATTAATAACTGAGGCCAGGCGTGGCGCAGCGGCACAAAGTGTGACTGTAAAATCGACTGGGTTCGATCCCCACTCGTAGAGATGAAATATTTATTACATTTATGTTTTCATTTCTTCGCTCTGGTGTGGAGGCAAAGAGCGGCGTTGAGTTCCGCCACTCAACAATGCCGGATCTTGGCGGAAAGTGGGGAACAGAGTGTCTTAACACTAGGTTCCTTCGGCCTACCCTGCTGTGTGCGTGTGTACAGACATACAGCGTGAAGCTGATTTTTTTTTAAACTTTCATACTATTTAAACTATATCAAAAAAACTACTTCTTCTTAAATTAATTCAATAATATTTCATTTGTCGTGTATTCGAGTAGTACGTGTTGATATGAGTGACATACGAATTACATTGTTTGGTTGGTCATTGGCTCTACCAATTAACCACGAATCAAGCTGATTAAAATGGATGTGGCACTCTCCTACTTTAATTAATTTGATTGAAGCTTTGATTTGTTCTTGTTTATAGTTCTAGAAAACAGTAATGTGGTGAGCACGTTATTTTTGACGATATTTCTTGGTATTCTAGTAGCTAAATTACTATTAAAAAAAATTTAACTTCACACCTCCCTTTATCCCTTGGGTATCCACAGCGGATATAGGATAGGATAGAGGATTAAGACTGAGGTGACATAGTCTTAAGGGCAGCCACGAAGGCCTCTTAGCGACGTCCTGTATATTATTAAAAAAATCAGATTCACGCTGCATCCAGCAAACAGCAGGGTAGGAAGAAGGAACCTAGTGTTAAGACTTTCCGCCGAATTCTGGAGGCATTGCGTATTGAGTGGCGGAACTTAACGCCGCGCTTTGCCTCGAAACCAGAGCGAAGAAATGAAAATATAAATGTAAATAAATATTTCATTACCTCGAGTGGGTATCAAACCCACAACCAGTCGATTTTACAGTCACACTTTGCGCCACGACTGGCTTCTATATATTATATTTAAATGTAATTAAAATAAATTTAAGAATAAAGTTTTCATAATAAATCGGCACAGCCCGTTATCGGGCAGTGGGTCAGCGTCTGGATGAAAAACTAATGGCAATGAGTTCGATCCTTACTTGGGGACACATTACAACGTAATTATTTTTATTTTTCCGCTCTGGGCGACAAAAGTATGTCACGCATAAGCATTCGCGTCCAAAACATAAACAATATATTATTATATTTTCTATATAAACACAAGAACCACTTGTCTAATCACTATGTTGTACATAGAATAAACATTTGTTTATTTGTAATATTAAACTTAACTATTTGCTTAACAACCAAACACGGCGAAGGAACGGAATGCAAAGTGCTGAGAAAGCTTTCTCGATTGCATTTCTTGCTTGTTTTGAATATGTATGTTAGTTTGATATCAGAGTGACAATTTTTTTTAATATAATAATCAAAAAATTAAATCAGCTTCACGCTGTATCCCGCACACAGCAGGGTAGGCAGAGGGAACCTAGTGCTAAGACACTCCGTTCCCCACTTTCTGCCGATTTCTGGAGGCATTGCGTGTTGAGTGGCAGAACTCAACGCCGCGCTAAACCTTGACACCAGAGCGAAGAAATGGAAATATAAATTTAAGTAAATATTTCATCTCCTCGAGTGGGGATCGAACCCACAACCAGTCGGTTTTACAGTCACACCTCGTGCCACTGCGCCACCACTGGCCTCAATATATATATCTGAATATAATAATCAAATTATAAAAAAAGAATGCTTTTTCTTATTTTATAATGAAAGAATTTAATATTTATAAATAATTTTAATAATTATTTAATTAAAAAAACCGTGTATTTCGTTACAAGATGGTATTAAAGTGTAATATCAGCAAGTTCTACTATTTTATTTCACGCCGTATCAGAAAGAATCTAGTGACAAGAAGCATTCTCCTTCTACCGCTCGAATTGACTTCGTTATTGAGTGACAAAAATTAACGCCGCACTTTGTCTTTGAAATGTAAATAATTAATTCCTCCGAGTGGAAATCGAACTCACAATCATCGCGTTGCAATCAGACACTGTGTAGTGAATATTATCTTTTATAAAATTAAATAACTAATAATAATAATAATACATGTAAATTCCTATTTCATTCGATATTAATATTATATACTTACACTACATTCTATTTTCAAATTTACTTAAAACTAAATTGTTAATATTTATATTTATTATAATTAATCCGCACGCAGCGCATTCGCATGACAAACTTGTTTCGAGTTTTTTTGCTGTGCGTGACGTAGCCTGCTTGCTAGCTACGGGTAAAGAGTCGGCTACTATCGCTTGCGACGTTCACTTGTTTAAATATTGTACTCCTTGCTTGTATTCAATTTTAAGCCTTATCTTCTTGTAATTACGTATCTGTTTCGCTTATCTGTTTTTCTAGTATTTCTTTAAATTTCTTCATTTCCTTCTGTGAGTGTGTAAAATTATTCTTTTGTGTATCTTCTTTACTGTTAAATAAATTTGGACTATTTTTCCATAATATTCTGGAACTTTAATTTCATTCCACAATTAAAAATATAAA
>JAATLQ010030362.1:77636-92979 GCA_013421005.1 Heliconius erato x Heliconius himera | reverse complement strand
AAGAACATAAAGTTACAAAAATATATATGTGTAATAAATAATTAGCTTTATGTATATTTTATAAATATCAAATATCAACAATGGTCGTATTTTTTTATTTAAAACAATTAAAAATTATTTGACGATAATGTCGTTAAAAAAATCATATTAGAAGTCATTATAGTTATCAATCAATTCTGCTTCTTAAATCAATAATCATATATTTTAAGCGGGCGAAGCCGTGGGCGAGCCGCTAGTTTAATATAAATTAGCTATTTATACAAGAAAAGAATATTTGATGTCATAACTCAATGGAGTGGTGTTTGTTTGACCCGAAAAATTATTTTAAAATGCAACTTTATAATATAATAAAAATATATTGTTATATTAATATATTATAATTATGGCATTTTGAGGCCAGTCGTGGCTCAGGGACACAAAGGGGGACTGTAAAATCGACTGGTTGTGGGTTCGATCCCCACTCGAGGAAAAGAAATATTTATTTACATTAATGTTTTCATTTCTTCGCTCTGGTGTCGAGGCAAAGCGCGGCGTTGAGTTCTGCCACTCAACACGCAATGTCTCCAGAACTTGGCGGAAAGTGGGAAACGGAGTGTCTAACACTAGGTTCCCTCTGCCTACCCTGCTATATGCGGGATACGGCTTGAAGCTGATTTTTTAATTTATTATTTTTATATTTCAAGTTTTAAAATATTGCTGAAATGATCGACATTTCATAATGGCCTTTAAATATTTTCATACACACCTATATAAATGTCAATTAACGTTCGGTATTCAATTGAAATTAATTGAAAGTCAGATCTGACAGATACTTCACTTTTTTGTGTGATTTTTTAAAAGTTTGCTTTGAGCCAAAGTAATTACACATTTATTATATTTTTTAAAATGATGATGTCATGTATGCGACCAGCCATGGTGTAGGGGTACAAGTTGTGGGTTTGATTCCCACTCGAGGAAATCGAATATTTAAAATGTTCATTTCCTTTTTTGGTAACGAGAGTGATGCAACTCAACGCCCTCAGAATTCGGCGGAGATTGAGGACTGAAAGTGGCATATTGGGAACGAAGTGTCTTAACACTAGGTTTCCAAGTTTTCCACTGCTATTTAGAGGATCTAGTATGAAGTTAAAAAAAATGTATCCCGTAAAGATTATCGACGCAACATACAACGTAAAGCTTAATTTTTTAGCTCAAAACAAAATAAATACTTGTAGCTATGATAAAGTCAGTATTTATAGTTATTTACTTGCTATCGACCAAACGATGAACATATGTTTTGTTTTGGTTAACAAAGCACGCATCCCAAATAAGAAAAAAAACAATATCAATCCAAAAACAGTTATATTTTAAAAATATGAAGCAACAGGATACACCTGCGTGAAACACCAAAAGCCATACATTCCATAATTAAATTAGCATCTACGAATTAAAAATTAAAAAGCACCGAAACCCCGCCGCCCGCCGCTGGGCGCCACCAGCTAACACATACCACCGCGTTTTATGCCCATCAAATCTTCCGATAATTGAAATGAGTTCCTTGTAAAAACCAGAAAAACTATTATCCATATACCTTTTAAGACGTCCGAGATACACAAATGGATTCTGTATTAGAATTTATGTCACTTAAAGGATATGATATAAAAACCCGCCGAAGGGTTTACACGCTATTAAAATATGGGAACGACAATAACGCCTTCCCGGTTGTCAATCGAAAGCTTTAATAATCGTAAAAAGTTTCTTCGTGTCTACTCAATTTTTGATTTTAATAAACTAACGCCGTGTATATTAACTGCTATTAGATATTAATTTGGGTTACAACCATTTTAATATTATATTTTTACAGGATTCTTAATTATTTTGGAAAATCAAATGTCTAAGAATCCATTATAATAACCATTAACCACATTTAATAAGACTATTTGGACATATTGGTTGTATTTAATCATTTACAAAAAAAATCGAAAGACCTTTCTTCACCTCGCTCAATACCGTGAGAAAGAAAAGTAGCGAAAAATGAAGAAAATTGTTCAAATACACTTTCTCTTTGAGTGTCCATATATTTACTTATAACTTATAAGTTACCTATTGACTAGCCTGAGCATGTCAAGTTATTATTTTTCACCTACATATATATATTTATAGTTAAATTTTCTATACAAATTAAAAGTATAAATATAGTTTTATAGTTATTTATAACAACTACAATTTATATGCAATCGCTGTGTGATTTTATACGTCGTTGGAAATTACATGATTTTTTTAAATTTAAACTTAAATACGTTTACGACTTATCGCATTATACGACATTACGCATCTAGTTATAGTTGGGGACGATAAAAAGTCGATTTAACGGTTGTGAATACTAATAAAAGGTGTTTAATTGTTCAAGATTTTATATCAAAATGTCAGATGTGGATCTCTAGAGGGGCCTATGTGGAATATTGAATATGGATATAAATATACCATTTGAGGCCAGTCGTGGCGCAGCAAAGTGTGACTGTAAAACCGACTAGTTGTGGGTTCGATCCCCACTCGGGGAGATGAAATAGTTACTTAAATTTATATTTCCATTTCATCGCTCTGGTGTCGAGGTTAAGCGCGGCGTTGAGTTCTGCCACTCAACACGCAATGCCTCCAAAATTCGGCAGAAAGTGGGGAACAGAGTGTCTTAACACTTGGATCCCTCTGCCTACACTGCTGTGTGCGGGATACAGCGTGAAGCTGATTTATTTATATACGTATATTTCGTTCGGAGACGCCCCACAAAGTTTCCAAGCTCGCTATCCCGGTAACTAACGTGTTACTATAATCGGTGGGTAATTTATATACCGAATTCTTAACGCCCAACACGATTAAAAAACGAAGAACTTTTTAATATTCATAATACGCTGCGTTTCGTTTAGAATACGGATGCTCGATCAATCATCACTTTTTATTGGTACACTGGACCCATTGTGTGAAAGTTATTGAAAATATAATGACAGAAGGACAAAAAAATATTCGTTTAGATGCGTAAAACAAATTAGGGTTTTGTTGAGCTGATAACTGCGTTAGCATTTATTAATAATTATTAATAAATCATCGTACATTACAATATAACATTTATAGTACTGTAAAATCAGGAGTAGTAAAATGCCTAACGATTTTTCCTAAACTGATACAACCTGAAAATAGAGAATAGAGACAAATAGGTGATTAGCGCACTGGTGATACATTTTGACATAATTCATCTTAGAGAAAACGAAGAAGGCAACCTCGGATAAGATTCTTGTTAACCCTCCAAACATAAGACACCCTAATAGTAGGGGAGAGACTCATTCTTAACTTGAAGATTTAAAAAAATGGCAAAATTGCAAAAACAAAAATATATTAAACTGTCAAAGGCACCGAAAAGTCCGTGGAGCAAAATTAGTATGCACCAAAAAATAAATTTTCAAGTTGGGCTTAAAACTTACATATGTATAACAAACATTCACATTTATTACACATTATGTCCGTTTCTTTTCTATTTAAGTTTACATACAATAATCGTTATTTGACATTATCTAAAAGTATGATCGTGTGATAATAAAACAGTAAAAAAAATCTTATCTACTCAGTCAAGTCGCAGTTTACAAACTTTTATCTGAATAGATGCTCATATTCCACATCAGAAACATATAAAATATAATAAAATTCCCTAATGCGAGTTATCCATAAATAACGTGGTTATCTTATAAAAGAGGGCAAAACCTTCATTTATTTTTACATAATTAAAAGCTTAGCGCTGAATGTATTTTATATATAATCGACACGCTACATTGATGGGCGACGTGACGGTAATAAGACATCAAAGGCTTATCGAAAAATCCTGCCCCCAGATAACGTAATACCTATTCATTAAAAACACTTGCGCCGTGGAAAAATGATTTTGTGACAATACGGTGCAAGGTAAAAGCTTTATATGAAATTAATTAATTTATATTAATTTACGTCTATTTCTCTTTTCTAACGCTGTATCATCAGAGTAGTCGTAGAACTTAGTGCCAAGAAACTCCACCTTCTACCATATAACACATGGCCTTGAAGGGGACTAAGCACCTTCAAGGCCATGTGTTACATGGTAGAATTTAACGCCACGCTATGTCTTGACGGAACAGGGTAACGAAAATAACTTATTCCGTCAAGTGGGAGTTGAACCCAGTATTATTGTGAGTCAATCAGTCAGAAGTTGTCAAATTGCGCCATGATGGATTATGTTATTTTTATTGCGAAAATTATGCTTTTTAAAGTAAAAATAATACTTTTATCATATAAAATAATAGATTAGAAATTAAGATTGATATTGTTCTTTATTTCTTAAATTTTTCCATTAATGAGATCCATCAATATATTAATAATAACTTGACTCTCTTAGCAATTAACAAGACATTTTTCTTACAAAAAAAAATAAAGTAATAATTATTATGTAGTACAAATTGCAACAACCTTGTACGTTAAAGTCCAACCTCAACTACTAAGGCGAGAGCCAGTAGAGACTGGGCGGACGTTTTCACTGATTCGTCAAACCGCGACCACCACTCACTTGCACCGCAGCGTGATCACTAAACCTACAATTACGCATATTGGAAGACCACATCAAAAGCACCGACAAGCTATTATAAATGCACGAAATCAATGTATTTAGCTTCAAAGGAAACTTTATTACGTGTCAGGCTCAAGGATATCTACTACTATTTAATTATCATTTTAATCCTATTCTCATATGGTAAGTTTATATCTTAATACAAAATTTCATTTACAAGTTAATTAATCCTGTATCCTACCCGTGTTCGACTGCATTTTTCAATATCGTTGCTGGAATTTGTATAAATTAAACTTAGTCTTATCCTTTAATTGTGTTTCGTAGATATGTTTTATATTAAAAAGATTATTATTATTGAATAGATCCAAAATCATATAAGGTTTATTTATAACCTTGAATATTACTTATAAATTTTTACCAAGAATCATATACTACACTATATAATTACTTATAGTAAATCAAAATTCTACTAAAAGACCATCCCACGTCGCTGTCATATATTTCCTATACACCGCGATAATAATCATTATATACCCTTTCATCCCTTATAGCACCTTCCCTCTTATCTCAAGAGGGACCACCTGACCTCAGGAACAGCTGTGTTCAACAGTACGCTAATTAATCTATGTATATTCCCATGAATTTATTATAATGTTGTTTTTTCCATCAATAACAAAAGGTTTAAAATATACTCTTGATAACGAAATATGTTTTTTTATTCTATTGTAACAAAAGGTTACTATAATGGATTAATTTTTGGTTTTATATATTAAAATATTCGTCTTTCAGCGTCACTCACACCTTAGGTATGTAGTGGTTTACTCAATTTTCTTACTTTTACTTATATGTAAGTACATTTATTCTAATTCCCTCTGCCTACCCTGCTGTGAGCGGGATACTGCGTGATGCTAAAAAAATCTAGAATATTTATTGTTATCTTTTCTATTATAAACATAAGTAACAAATGTATATTTCAATACAATGATATAAAAAGCGTTGCCGGTACATTTAAAGGTATGAAGCATAAAAGCCTCAAAACCATAGATCATTTGAAATTACTTTTCTTTCTTTATAAAAATTCTACAATCCCTGTGTCAAACAAACTCGCCCACGTACGACGTAAAAGTAACTTTTCGAGTGCAATGTTACAATGTGGTTATAAAGTGACAAGTCAACAAAGACTTCTTTACATGTTTAATGATATATAATGTGTGCTCCATCACAGGCTAAGCACTTTCTCGTGTTTATTTTAGACGATTTGTTAATTATACGTCTTTTTAACGGTGTGTATAATTGTTTTACTATTATACGATTACATGAAATGGAATTGTATTAATATACTAATGTATACATATTATGTATAAAAATTGGAGTTTAGATAGACTTATCGTCTTAAATTGTACATGATCTAAATTGTATAGTTATTAAAATACTGTAATCATTCGTCGTTTAATATTATATTTAAATATTTCAAAATAAATAAAAATATATTGATGAAATATAGAATTGAAAAAATAATATATACCGTAACTAATTGACATTAACCTCATAGACAAATTTACACTAACTTTTAATAACATACACAAACCATACCATATTAATACACAAACCATATTAATTACCACAATAGACTTTCGACACCAATATAAAACAACACGAAACATTCAATCAAAGTATCAAAATCATCTGAGTTCAGGAACATGACCTCCAACTCACAACCATTCATTCCTCTTAGATCACAATCGGTTAAGAAAATTAATCCCCAAATTAATACTATTGGACGTCGCCTCTATATTCAATGAAATTTCTTAAGGCCAAGTGCCAACAAAATATTCAGCCTGTTTTTATTACACTTAAGACAGAAAAATAAATAATGTTTTGATAAGAAATAGTAGTGTTTGTTTGTTCACCGTGTGGTGTGCTAATTGCTTAAGTTTTCCGTTTGTTTATTTTTTTGTGATATAATTGAATATTGTTATATAAATAAATATATGTTCATCGGTACAGCAGTGTTGTGACTGTAATATCGACGGTTCGTAGGTTCGATTTCTCATTTAGTGAAGAGATAAATCACGATATTGACTTCTGTGAAGCATTGTCCTAAAACTTAGGCGGTAAGATTTTCTTAATTTTTAAAGATATTTCAATTGACAGTCAATATACGTACGCATAATAAGTAATCACAGAAATCAAAGAGATTCAAAGAATAAAATTAAATAAACTTTCATACTATTTAAACTATAACATCAAAAATACTACTTCTTCTTAAATTAATTCAATAATATTTCATTTGTTGTGTATTCGAGTAGTACGTGTTGATATGAGTGACATACGAATTACATTGTTTGGTTGGTCATTGGCTCTACCAATTAACCACGAATCAAGCTGATTAAAATGGATGTGGCACTCTCCTACTTTAATTAATTTGATTGAAGCTTTGATTTGTTCTTGTTCATAGTTCTAGAAAACAGTAATGTGGTGAGCACGTTATTTTTGAAGTTATTTCTTAGTATTCTAGTAGCTACATTACTATTTTTTTACCTTCTAATTTCATCCTCTATATTCGCTATTGATACCTAAGGGAGGTATCAATAGCGAATATAGGATAGGATAGCGGATTGAGACTGAGGTGACATAGTTTTAAGGGCAGCCACGATGGCGTCTTAGCGACGTCCTGTATATTATTTTTAAATGTTATTAAAATAAATTTAGGATTAAATTTTTCATAATAATACAGAGCCCGTTATTGAGCAGTGGGTCAGCGTCTGGATGAAAAACTAATGGCAATGAGTTCGATCCTTACTTGGGGATAAATTAAAACTTAATTATTTCTATTTTACCGCTCTGGGCGACGAAAGTATGTCACGCATAAGCATTCGCGTCCAAAACATAAACAATATATTATTATATTTTCTATATAAACACAAGAACCACTTGTCTAATCACTATGTTGTACATAGAATAAACATTTGTTTATTTGTAATATTAAACTTAACTATTTGCTTAACAACCAAACACGGCGAAGGAACGGAATGCAAAGTGCTGAGAAAGCTTTCTCGATTGCATTTCTTGCTTGTTTTGAATATTTATGTTAGTTTGATATCAGAGTGACAACTCTTTTTAATATAATAATCAAAAAATTAAATCAGCTTCACGCTGTATCCCGCACACAGCAGGGTAGGCAGAGGGAACCTAGTGTTAAGACTTTGACCTCTTTCTGCCGATTTCTGGAGGCATTGCGTGTTGAGTGGCAGAACTCAACGCCGCGCTTAACCTCGACACCAGAGCGAAGAAACGGAAATATAAATTTAAGTAAATATTTCATCTCCTCGAGTGGGGATCGAACCCACAACCAGTCGGTTTTACAGTCACACCTCGTGCCACTGCGCCACCACTGGCCTCAATATATATATCTGAATATAATAATCAAATCATAAAAAAAGAATGCTTTTTCTTATTTTATAATGAAAGAATTAATTATTTATAAATAATTATTAAAATTAAATTAAAAAACTGTGTATGTCGAACAAGATGGTATTAAAGTGGAATATCAGCAAGTTCTACTATTTTATTTCACGCCGTATCCGAAAGAACCTAGTGACAAGAAGCATTCTCCTTCTACCGCTCGAATTGACGGCGTTATTGAGTGGCGGACATCAACGCCGCACTATGTCTTTGAAATATAAATAACTAATTCCTCCGAGTGGAAATCGAACTCACAATCATCGCGTTGCAATCAGACACTGTACCACTACGTCACGGTGGTCAAACCAAATACCTAGACAAAACTGTGTACTTTACAACTAACAGTCTCGTAATACTTTAAACATAATGTAATGTTATAGAGGCCAGTCGTAGCGCAGGGTCACAAGTGTTTGACTGTAAAGGCGACAGGTTGTGGGTTCGATTACATAAATCTTATATTTTCATTTCTTCGCTCTGGTGTCAAGGCAAAGCGCGCTCAGCTCAGCCACTCAACACGCAATGCCTTTAGAATTCCGCGAAAAGAGGGGAGCGGAGTGTCTTAACATTAAGGTCCTTCTTCCTCCCCTGCTACAGTATGAAACTGAAGAAAAAATGAGAAAAAAAAAGATAGTATTATGCTACGTCCAATATTAGTATTTAATTTAAAACAATTGCATAATACGTCTGGAAGCATTCCTATAGTGATTAATACGTTTTTAATGCACGCCCACGTGGGCACGTACGGTAGTAAAAAAAACGTCTAGTTGGCTGTGTTGTAATCGTAATATGAAACCTTCTGTAAGTTCAAACAATGATGCCCACTCAAACTATTATTGTCTATGATTTTATAATCATTGATATATTATCATATAGTAGTCTTACTATATATACATATATATAACATTTTAAACTTTTAGTAATAAAAAAAATAATTAAATCAGCTTCACGCTGTATCCCGCACACTGCGGGGTAGGCAGAGGGAACCTAGTGTTAAGACACTCCGTTCCCCACTTTCTGCCGAATTCTGGAGGTATTGCGTGTTGAGTGGCAGAACTCAACGCCGCGCTTGTCCTCGACACCAGAGCGAAGAAATGGAAATATAAATTTAATTAAATATTTCATCTCCTCGAATGGGAATCGAACCCACAACCAGTCGGTTTTACATTCACACCTCGTGCCGCTGCGCCACGACTGGCCTTTTAGTAATAACTTTACCAATATAATAGCTTAATGTAAAAAAAATAACAAAGAGAAATTTTTAAAACATAAAATCCTGTATGTGTGTGTTTTCCAGTTCTTGTAAGAATTTTGGGAAATCTTATTTTACTTAGGTAGGGGGAACCTAGTTTTAAGTTCCGTTACCCACTGTCTGCCTTATCTTTAAGACATTGCGTGTTAAATAGAAGAACTCTGGAGGAAATGAAAATAATTTAAAATATTCAAAAAGTCTACGTACATTCATTCTATAGAGAGCCTTGGGCATATTTTCAAATATTTATTTTTTATTACCACAATCTCAAACATCATAGATACCTACTGAACGAACGTAATCAGTTATATTAGTCATTCTTTGTTATTATTATTATAATTTAAAGAACGGTTCGACAAAGACAATCTTCTATTGAAATCAGACTTTAAACATATTATTTATACAAGCTTCTAGGACATATTGACTATTTATTTTAATTTTGTTTTATAATTTTCAATATGCCCACGACTCTGTAACCCGAACAATCCATATTCTAATTAGATTTGAACAAGACACACAAAAAAACCAATATATATGTAAATGTTTTATTTACATGACAATGTACTGAGATGACATTATATTAGACGCGAAATATGCTAAAGATAAATCTCAAAAATTAGCAACAAAAAGATATGACTACGATAGGTATAGTATGGTAACGGAAATGTAACAAATATTTACAATATTGAAAACTCTAAGGCTTAACAGGTACCTAAAGTCTATACAAACACTTTAGATTTGGAATAGGTATACCTATTCATACACACTTAGGTGGCAAGGGGAGCAATAATAAGGGATTTTTGGGGGTTCCGTGAGGATTTAAAGGGGTGTCAAAATAAAAGATTAACAGCTTTTATAATGAGGACCATATTGCAAGTACATAATATGGCTACCTTAAAATAGGGAAATGAAAAATGTTTTTCTACATTACTGCCATCATATATTATATTTTCGTATAAACTGTCTGTATTATGTATAGGAATGCTATATTCCACAGAAAAAGAAACCAAATAAGAATTGATTTCATATTCGATAACTATAAAAATTTCAAAATTAAAAGAAACGCAGTTGTGACGCAGGGGCACAATCGTGTGACTGTTACGCCACTGTTGTGGGTTTAATCTCCACTCAGGGAAATGAATTATTATTTATTATTATTTTTACTTCTTCATTCTGGAACCAAAGCAAAAACCCGGCTTTGAGTTCCGCAATACAAGACGCAATGCCTTAAAAAATTCGACGGAAAGTGGGGAAAAGAATTCTCACTCCCTTTGCCCAACTTGTTAAAAGTGGGATTCAGAGTCTGTTTATTTTTTTTATTAATAGATATAATTTTCAAAAACATTCAATTGAAATCATCAACAACATAATGACAATCCATCATTACTCCCAGACGTCGTTAACAATTACGCAATGACCTGTTTTGGTACTGAACAGAGCGCGTGGGTTGATCTTATTAGTTCAACTTATAATATATTATACTGGAGCTCAGTTACAGTTTCCTCAAAATTATATTTTGACCTTTTAAATCTTTGTTATGATTCTTTATAAGGTAGCATTTATTAGGTTGTATTTATTGATATATTAATTTTGTTGTTTTGGAAATAGGAAATGGCGAATTATTTTCTGTAAAATAAAATAACATGAATCTATAGCATAACATTATAGGAACTACGTACCGTATATATATGTAGTATACTTAGATATAGTTATATTTAAACTAACTCCTACAAATCACATGTTTACTGTCAAATAATATTAAATTCCAGGCAATTTAACACATCGTCGCGATATTTCATACCAACAAAATATGCAAACATTTTATGTTGTTATTTTTTCAAATTCTCTATAAGAAATTCAATTACAATTTAAGTGGACCTACCCATGTCGCCAAATAATTGTCTATACAATGACTACTTGCTGATGTTTTTCTATATAAATAGAACTTGCCTCATTCAAATCAGATAGCAGCCGAATACATTCATGTGCAATTCGTGTTGAAAAACAAATTTAGTATTGTTAAATATTTGTTAAACATATGTCAACCCTTGGCAAAAGATAATTCGAAGTAAATATATTTGGATAGTGGAAATTTGTAAAACTCTCCCTACAGAGATGCTAACGACATTAATAAGCGAATAAAAATGTATATGTGGCTTGATGAGAAAGTATGACTTAGTGGTCAGAGCGCTTGGACGGTTTTCAAGAGGCGCGGGTTCAAATCTCAATACGTATTTTAAAACAATTAAATATATTTAAAAATAAACACCATCGTGATTATAATTTCTCAATATCTTCTAACCTTATCCATACCTTAACCATATCATATTGAAGCACATTTCTACTATTACAATTCATAAAACTAATAAGAAAATGTCCAGATTGTTTTCGACAAAAAAAATTAGAACGTTAAAAGTGAAACTCTACTTTAACATTAAAATATAATGCAAGAGTCGACCTAACACATAATTACATCATAAATAAATATACATTTTGGTCTTGTAGCTGTCCATACGTAAAGTTAAAGTCATCAAGAAATATATTTAATGAAATGGTGCGAAGTAGCTTGAAAATTAAAAATAATTTAAAGCATCATTAGGTATGACTAAAAGGGCAAGAATGACGTTCGGCTAGTCTCCGCATCCTGAGAGCTCAAGTGCTGTATTAACATATACAACCTCCTGCAGTTCTCTACTGGTTGTGAATTCCTCTAATGAAATAAAAATATTATTGACTAGATCTCACAATTAAAATTATGTATTTAAAATATTTAAAAAACAAAGATTTTTAAGCAGTAAAAATTACATTAAATTGAAATTGATTCGGCAATAATCTTAGCTTATTATTATTAGAAACTTACTACCACATACCATACGTATCCCACATACCATTTCAAGAACCAGAACCAGAACCAGAATAGGCAGAAATAAGTGAATGTTAAGACACTACTCTCCTCATTTTCTAATTAAAAACTGTCTAATTTTTGGGACGTTGCGTGATGCCTACATTGAAATGAAAGTAATTTAAATATAATCATTACTCAGTAGACTTCGAAGCCACAACCATCGCGTTTCCAGTCAGACGCTGTCCACTTCACAACGACGGCCACAATATAACTAATACAACTACAACAAAATAATAATAGAACTAAAAAATATATATAATTTTGCTACGACAATGTTGTTGTTACGTTACAAACATGCAATGAAATCGTCGTAAATTGTAGTAACCGTTGCGAAACCTTCAAAAGATTTGCCGGAACTAAGAGACAAAGTTTATGTCTCTTACATTGATGAACGTAAAGCTGAAGAGGTCGCAGGGGGCCAATAGGAAGTCCAGCATAATGGGCCTGTGATTGCGTATTCGAACTTGACACTTCGTAAAGTCAAAACTATGGTAAACCTGTATATGGAATTTTGTCCAATTATAGCAAATTATGCCAGAATGGAGAGCCGACGATTGTGGGTTCAATTCTGAGTAGTGAAAAAGTTTTGATTTATATACTTGTATAAACTTTTTTATTGATTATAGCGAATATGAAAAAAAAACAATAAAACTTATTACTTAGTTCTAAAATTTTAAAAATCATATATAATTTTGTAATTTAGAAAATTAAATGTCACCACGCACTTATTTAAAACTGAAGATGTTAAATTAGCAAACTTATTTGTTTGTAACGTTTTATACGTAAGTTTATTTGATTGACATATGAATTGAGTTAAAGAGTTCTGACTACTGTCCGCTATGGCGAGGCAGCGGCGTCTTGGATTGGGAAACTGATTTGAATTCATTCAAAACATACTTGAAATTTTGAAAGTTATTCATAATATTTGGTTTACAAATTGTCACTTGTTACGAAGGAAGCTTTAAGTATTAGTATTCCAAAACGATTTCGTAATATTTCTTTTTAAAACATTTATTCATTTCTATTATTTGAAAATTAAATTTTCATCAATTATGTGCTAGATAAATCGGGGATTCCTTTTTAATTTTTGAATTGACATATAAAAATTAATAATACACAAGTGGTAATCACACCATTACTGTAACGTCCTCACACGCTTACATTACTATGTAATTTTCAATGATAGGAAAACAAATAAAAATCACTTTGCATCACTGTTCCATTGTACAAAGCAAATAAACAAATGTTTTAAGAAAAGATTATAATATTTTATTGTATGTACATTTAATATGAAGCCAGTCCTGGCTCACGGGGCACAAAGTGTGACTGGAAACGCGACAGGCTGTGATTTGGATCGCCACTCGAAGAAATGAAATATTTCAATTATATAATTTCATTTCTTCACTCTTAGTGTCGAGGCAAAGCGCGGCGCTGAGCTCCGCTACTCAATACAACACTCAACTCAGGAATTTAGCGGAAAATGGGGAATGGAGTGTCTTAACTCTAGGTTCCCTGTTTCTACTCTGCTGCGTGCGAGATACAGGGTTAAGCTGTTTTTTTTTTAATCAAGTATGAAGTAAAATCACTACAAAACTAAAAAAGAATAAATAATCACTTACGTGTATACAGTTAGTAGCATCCAGCACTGCAGTCGCGCGCCGGGCAGCCACGTGACGTAGCGACCAGTCAGCGCGCTTTCGATACAAAATGCAATATAAAGCATACCACCCTGGTGGCCTTTAGTGAATCCTACCCCTTAGTTTTACTTCACCTATTGGTAACTTACTATTGCTATACTTCCTATCGTAACTGACTAGTTTAGTTAACTCGCGATCGATTTACTTTAATTTCAATAATTTATCAGGTAAGGCCAAATATTGTCAATGTTTTCTATATATAATTAACATTAAGATGTCCGTCCGTCTACTTGTCTAAACACCGGCTGTCTGCCGAGCTCAATTCGATCTGTTTCGCAAAGACGATGATCGAGATCACTTCGCGGAGAGCACACCCCAGCATCTTTATTTTATCGTTTTGTTAGAATAAAAATTCGTGATTTGTTAATATTAATTACAGTTCCCCTAATGTTGAGTTTGATTGTGACTTTTCCATATCTGAAACAATAAAAAAGAAATTAATATTCATTCTTTGGTAACAAAAAAATATTAAAATTTGATTATATCGAAACAATACGAAGCACGTCTAAGGCGGTCAAGCGAAAACTTTTAGGGCAAAATCATAAATAAATCACACCTTCACACGAGCCCGAGTGCCTTTGTTTAAACGCTACCAAAGTATACAAAAAACTTTTATTTTTCTCGCAAGAATCACAAAAAAACCGAAGCGAAGCGTTCCAAGATTGTGCAAGATCACAACAGAAAATCATTAAACAAAGCCTCTGCCAGGAATTGAGGTGTTTATTATATCAGTTCGCGTTCTTTCCGAGTCACTCCGCAAAAAAAACTACATCCCCAGGTAAGCTAGCACAACTTTTTTTGCACT
This sequence comes from Heliconius erato x Heliconius himera, assembly GCA_013421005.1. Classification (NCBI taxonomy): domain Eukaryota; kingdom Metazoa; phylum Arthropoda; class Insecta; order Lepidoptera; family Nymphalidae; genus Heliconius; species Heliconius erato x Heliconius himera. Next base: position 78,294 of record JAATLQ010030362.1, on the reverse strand, counting down.
CCCGGGGAACTTATTACGTGGGATTCATGTCACTTTTTGTAGCGTCCGAGCTAATTGTTGTTATCTTCTATCCGCTTGACCGTGGACTTTTTCTATACAGCAATAATGGCAGTAATTCTTGTGACACCTTCGAAGTCGGAGTGTCAATAGTGAGCACGTTGAATGCCATTGTCCCTGAACAAAAGCAAAACCCATCCGCAATTCCTACCGCGCTTAAACCTTTTTTATTGTCAGCTTCGACGATATCTCATTCAGAACTCACATCTTTCGCTTACGCCATTCCACTATTACGATTTCAATACGATTTAGTACACTAATTAACTCTTCCTTTTCGTTTTTGCTATATATCCCCGTGTAGGTAACCCGTTCGACTCCCGCAAATTGGACTAATGGGCTAACAAAGGGATCGCAAATTAAATTTGGTGGTGCGTATCGGCGTGCGGCAAAGGGAAAAAGTAACAATAAAATATCAAATTTAGAATACCAATCCGGGCGCGGGTCTTATTATTTTAGCCAACAAAGTAGAAAACCATTTACAATAAATCATTTTGAATGCTTTCTTGGTTCCCATGCGTCGAGCGGCGACGCAAAGGGTGATTTCTGTCTGAGTGTACATAAATAAAGGTGAAGGTTTTGTACGGATCTCAGGTACATACAT
>JAATLQ010030362.1:16795-68663 GCA_013421005.1 Heliconius erato x Heliconius himera | reverse complement strand
TTTCGCCCCGACCAGTCGCCCTACAGCTCCGCCGACGAGTGACGCATCCAGGAACATTTAATTCACCACTCATAACCACTTATTTTTTTCGCTGGCTTATCTAGCTTTTAAACGGGGTGTATTGACACTTGAAATTTCTTTCTCATTTTAATAATATTATTATTATATTTTAAATATATTATGAACGTAAGAGTATTTTACATTGGAGGTGTCTTTGAATAATTTTAAAATAAATAAACATTTTTTTTAACATAATTTAACTCATTTAAATAGTATTTTAAAGTAATAATAACGTATAACTTTCAACTGATTTGAAGTGTTCGTACCGTCGTAAGTTCAACTCGATACTACGCACGTGAGGGGTGCTTACGTAGCAATAAATGCGTTTTGTTTGTACTGGAATTTTTGCACGCAACCATTGTTCTGATTTCAAATTAAATAAACATATTCTTATATTGTTGTTTTTAATGTTTCAAAATAGTGTACTGTGTACTCTGAAATCTTATGTAGAATTTTATTCATGAAAATGGAACATCATATTATTATATGAACAAAAAAGTATACAATATTTTTTATTTAGAATATTCTAGAATCTATGAATTATTTATAACTTTAAAATATTTTACTGTATATCATTTTCATACGCACGTACCTTTAGATTGCAATACAGGCAGAAACTAAAAAAAATCAAAGGGTTTATACATCTCAATAAACCGATATTTATTATATAGGTAACTCATGTTAAGTTGTAATACTCTGAGTTATATAAGATATGAACTGGCACCTACCGCAATCAGCTATTCAGCTATGATGACGTCAATCAAAATATATTATTGTATAATTCTATACTTAACTATTATTAAGAATATGAATCATACTTATTTAGTACTAACGTTGACATATTTTCGTATAATAGTTTTCTATATATAAAATTACGAACCACAATTCGTGCTGTGTTCATTAATAAAATTATTCGTCATGTCAAAAGTTAACAATGGGAACTAGGAGGAAGTACACAGCGTATTATGTATTTTTATCTCGTCGCGAAATAAAACTTAGAGAACTTGTGTTGACGAAATATTTTGCATCATCTATTATAATGATAAATTAAGGAAAATTATTAAATTAATATTTTTTTGAACTTATCATGTAAAGAATATGTTAGAAATATATAAACAAAACTCAAAAAATATAAAGTGATTTTATTAATTAAATTATTATATAACTATAGAAATACTTTACGAAGTACCGGTGGCGCAGCCGCGCAGGGTTTAAACGTGAACGCGGGTTGTAGGTTCGAGTCCCACTCAGGAGAATAAATTATTTTCATATCCTCGCTCTGGTAACAAGACAAAGCGCAGCCTTGAATACTTCCACTCAACACGTAATGTTTCAAAAGTTGGGCGGAAAGTGAAAAATGGAGTGTCTTATCATCAGTTTCTCTCAATTTACCCTGATCTACCCGGGATACAACGTGAACCTGTAAAAAAATACTTGTAAAACATCATAAGGAATCTTATATTGCACAATAAATCTGACATCCACAAACAAGCCAGCTTAGTATTATTCCCTAGTTGTCACAATTTCAATATTCTAGATTATTCGCGGTACAAAATATATCTAATATAAGTTACAAAAACAAGTTTATATCAGCTGTCAGAGTAACCCAGTTTCGAACAAGGACCCGTAGGAAGCGGCAGGATGCGACTGCGCCACAACTCGCAGGAACTACTGACAATGTTGTACAATTGTTGTTTAGTTTGTTCGTGGAAAGCTTCTATGAGTATTACTACTATAGTAGATATTAATATTTTGACATTTTTACTTCTTATTAATGTTATTTTTAGTTAAATTTTATTAATAATGCCGTCGTGATGCAAATGGGTGTACCCACACGTATCCAGAGTCTGGTTATGTTGTAATTCTCTTGGAGCTTCGTTTGTATAAAAAATATAGCCAGTAAATCAAAAAATGTTGCCAAAAGGCAGCTTTGGTTACGCCACACATATAATATGAGCAGGGAATGGAGATCGAGTGACTACATCTCTACATGGTCTAAGAAATGCACAGAAATTCAAATAAATAAAACAGAAGCGTATATGATTTGTTCGTTCTGGTTTTGAGGCAAAGCGTAGCGTAAAGTTCTGCCACTCAACACGCAATGCCTTCAGAATTCGGCGGAAAGTGAGGAACGGAGTGTCTTAGCACTGGGTTTGCTCTGTCTACCCTGTCATCCGAAATATCGCGTGAAGCTGAAAAAAAATGCACGTATTACATACAGCGTTGAGCTCAGACACATCCCAATCGTCATCAAAAATAAATCAGCTTCACGCTGTATCCCGCACACAGCAGGGTAGGCAGAGGGAACCTAGTGTAAGCCACTCCGTTCCCCCCTCATGAAAATATTCTGTCGGGTTTTAAACTCACGACCAACGCTTCCAGTTAAACATATCCCGATTGCACCACTGTACACCACATCTAAAAAAAAGCGTACGCCCGCAGAAATTTAATAAATGCGGACACGTCAATAAACGTTCGACATAAATACATTATTTCAACATTTTATGATTATTAACTTTACATTCGACATCAAATATGTCCCTCTGATATGTGGCAGCGGCGTCACATACGACGCTGTAGGGAATCATTATGATAAATATAATTTAGATGTCTCGTTTACATTAGATAGATATAATAGTAGTACGCGTCGACTTTACCGTTTGAAACTATTTTTGTAAAAGGCTTAGGTTTTTTCTTCATATTTCTATGCGAATAGATATGCGAAACTTGTTGTATGGAAGTATTTGTCTTTTTAAGATATTAAGATAGTCTGTGTTCTCGGTTAAAAGTACTTTTTTTTGTGAAGATTTACAAAATATCGGTTACGGTCCGGTACTTTAATATAAGCTTACAAAGTATTTTTTTTTATTTTTATTTTCGCGGTGTATCCAAATTTATGAAACATTACACGTTGAGTGATGTAACCCAACATGGCGCTTTGCCTTGCTACCAGAGACAGGAAATGAAAATATTAAATAATTATTTCCTTCGAATAGAAATGGAATCAACAGCAGTCGAATTTACAATCACACGCTTATGCCACTGCGCCAAGACGGCCATGGAGACGGGTCGATTTTTATTTTCATATTATTTTTTTTATTCAACATTGATATTATTTACTTAGAAAAATCTAATAATATTTTTCATGGACTTGTTTTCGATTTGGCTAAGCCAGATTGTGAACTTAAATCCACTGTGAAATACGATAACATTGCTACTTCAGAATAATGAGGAGGAGGCAACTTCGACATTTTTCCGAGTAATTCAATTTCATATTACGTACTTAGAACTTTTAAGGTACGTTTTTTCCTTTATTTTATTTAGGATAACAAATACAAGATGCATTAATACTAAATTAGTTAATTTATAATCTTACAATGGATTTTTTTACATTAAAAGTTACAACAATATTAAATGAGTACTTCACTTATATTTTAACTATAATTTTTTTTATGTATATATATATATATATATATATATATATATATATATTGTTTAATTTTTTTATGCATATTAATAGACAATTTTAATAAATAGACCACACAAGTCCCACAAACGTGGGACTGTAAACGCAACGTTCGTAGGTTCGATTCCCACTTGTGGGATCAAATATATATAATAACATAATATTTTCATTTTCATTGCCTCGCTCTGGTAACTAAGCAAAACGTGCCGTTGAGTTCCGTTCAATACGTAATGCTTCAAGAATTATGCAGAAAGTGGGGAACGGGGACCTTAATGGGGACCGATGTGTCTTAATACCAGGTTCCCGCCTCTGCCTACCCCGCCATAGTCGGGATACAGCATGAAGCTTAAAAAATATTAAATTATTTAATTACGCAATAAAGATATTACAAAAATAACAAAAATATAATATATATATTTTTTTAATATAGTATTTTATAAATTTATTGCTTAGTTAAATTACATTATAGTTGCAAATTGGACATATAATTAGACGTAGGGCGTTGAGTTCTACTATTTAACTCACAATTTTTTAATTAAATCTTATAAAAAAACACACCTAAACCAAACTAAAAAAATAAAAAAATCACAAAACCACATTATAATTTCAAATGAAAATCAAAAGCAAAACCAAACTAAATATCTAAATAGCATCTATTAACTAAACGAGCATGATCGCACGATCTCGCGAACATCTCACTCGCCCAACAACTTGGCTACCGTGTGTAATAAACAGAAATCCGATACCCAGGCCTACGACCAGGCCAGGCCTACAGATCCCAGATAAGAGGACCATTCGCCAGATAATTTACAATCCGTACGCCTGGCTTACGCCAAAATCGACTAGTTTTTAGTTTTATTAGTCATAACTTAACAGTAATCGTGGCTTCGTATATGTAATTAATTGATTATTAAAATATTCTTTGATTATTTATTATTATTAATCACCGTAGAGTATATATGCATAGATTTATAGGAAATGGAGAGGTTCACTTTAAACACGTTTTTAATGTTTTATATTATATTTTTTTTATTTGGTAACTTTTTTTATCCGCTTGAGGTTAGGTTGTTTTATACCGCATATAGAAGGGTAGGCAGAGGATACTTAGTGTTAAGACACTCCGTTGGCATCACGCGTGGTACGACAGCGAAGACATGACAAATAATAGTTCATTCCACCGAGTGGGAACCGAACACACAACCGTGGCGATAGAATCACACGCTTGTGCCTCTGCACCAGCTACCTCAACAGTACACTAAAATTTGATAACTTAATATTATTAATTATATAAAATAAAAAAATAACTGTTTATTGTTAGAAAAATAGGTAAAAACAATTACTATTGAAAACCAGCATCGACATTTAATTTACCCATCCCAGTACAATATCAACCGGCAACGACAAATGTAAATCCAGAATGCCAATATATGTAGAATCGCATTACAGATGCAAGCACACAGCTGCAGAATTCGGGTTTCTTTATTAATTTATTCATTTACCCTTCACGCCCCGAATCCCTCTGTAGTGAAGGGTTGTGCCGCGTGCTCGATCCATCATCCCGCTGACGCAAAACAAATTGATTTGCGAACACGTGTGATTCGACACTACAGCACCATATATCAAAATCACACTAAGTGTGTGAGCTAAAATGATTTTTAATAATATGCATATTATATATATATTAATATATATAGATATAGGCCAGTCGTGGCGAATGAGTCAGGTTGTGGATTCGATTCTCGTGGAAGTAAAATATTGAAAATTGTCATTTCTTCACTGTGATGTCAAGACAAAGGGCAGCGTTGAGTTCCGACACTCGAACACGTAACGCCTCCAGAATACGGCGGAACGTTGAGATCGAAGCGAATTAACACTGAGAGAAGCGTGACAAAAAAAATGTTATAGTGACACAATTTTTTATTTACATTATCATTGGTATTGTAATTTCTTATCTGTAAAATTATTATGTTTTGGTGATCTGCGACTAAATTCAACGCCGAATCACTATGGCACTTCGAGCGGTGTTTATCTTAATCACATCTCTGGTTTAATGAAGGCCGTGCGGAATAAAAATACGTACGATTTAGCTAGCCGGCTATAACGTGTGTGTTTTATATTATTTTCAAGAAATAATTAAGCCACTTGTCGATACCAGATAATAATCATTGTTTCTATATACATATGTTTGTTTATTTATTTAGTAAGCTTGAAGTTTGATAGTTATGTTAAAAACTTATAAATTTTTATTTAATTTGAATTTAAAGGAACAGGTATAGAAGCCAGTTATGGCGCAGAGCAGACTGTAAATTCAAAAGGATGTTTGTTCGATTCCCACTCTAAGAATTGAAATATCTAATATTTTCATTACTTCGCTCTGGTATTGAGGCGAAGCGCAGCGTTGAGTTCTGACACTCAACCCGCAATGCCTAGAAAGTTCGGCAGAAAATGGGGAACGGAGTGCACTAGCACTAAGTATTCCTATGCCTATGCCGGTTCCCCTAAGTGACGTTAAAAAAATCTATAGAATTTAGAAATTTATAATAAAATCAATTTAGATAACAAAAATCAATGCATCCGTGAAAAGGTTTCACAAATTGGCTCTATGGTGCCGGTTCCAAAAACCATCGATTGTGTATAGTATTATCGAGGTTCATCGGAAGCCCGAGGGTGAAATCGGAAGCGATACGGTTTTTATTTCCTCCCCACACTATCTTGTATCGACTCCCCGGTGTCACCACAATGGGGTGTTATATTGAATTTTGTTGATTGATGTTCTTAGTTAGTTGTTAACGAAACGATCTGTAAAGATTATATTTTATAAACGCACCTCCTTTCTAAATCTATAAAAGTTTAACGTTTAGTTTAAAGTCCAAATATTTTTTATCATTACTATTAAATTTTAATCTATTTGAATGTTGGGAAATTGAGTAATTCTTTTTATATTTGTTGAGTTAACAAAAGAGGGATTCTTTTGTAATAGTCAGTAAAATGTGTTGATAGGCCACGTTTGTTTGATCAATACTTAATTACAATTCTCTACGTTTACAGTTAAATTATATTGAAATTTGATTCAACCCCAAGTAAAACGTTTCAAATATATTGTTACATTTTTGACAATAGAAACTGTTTAGCCAAACCTATGAATATTCAATTTGAAGCTTTACCATACTACACACAAGTAATGCTAGCAAGAAATTTAAAAGTACATACGATTTTGATGCTTACTACTGTGCAATACGAACTTTTTACCTGTGGACGTAAATGTATTTCTATACGTACCTTTATACGAATGTGCTATTCAATTTAATAAAGATGTAGGATGGATTGGGCCTGTGCCAAACCGGTCGGCTTCAATACAGCGGTGGCCTTACGAAGCTATTGTTAACTTATTTTAATTGGCATTAGTAAAATTATCATAAAGTAAGGGTCATAGAGATTAAACACAGCTCCCTGTGTTAAACTGTGATCGGGATTTGGATAAGGTATTATTATGTACTAAAATTGTGCAAAATTATGATATGTAATGAGGATTATGTTGAAGTCGTTGTGAACTGTAAACGCAATGATTGTGTGTTCGATTCCCACTCGGTGAAATGAGTTGTTTTTATTCCTTAGATCTGGTAACAAGACAAAAGGCAGCCTTGTGTTTTGTCTCGAAAATTAAGTGAAAAGTGGGGATCTTAGTGCTTTAACACAAGGCTTCCTCTGCCGACTATGATACGGCGTTAAACTCCAAAACTAAAATTACTAAATATTGTTATGTTAAAAGAAGAAACCTTTGATTATTTGATCTTAAATTATATCCTAAATTGTAATAAATATGTCGTACATCGAAATTTACTCTAATTGCTTAACCTTGCTAACATTGTAGCTCTTATCAGAAATTACAAAATTCTACGCAAAATTTGATCAGTACCAAAACAAGGGACTCGTGACGCAAGAACCCAAGCATGCGACTGCAAACGCCAATCGGTTGTGAGATCGATTCCTACTCGAAGAAATAAAACATTTAATATTTTAATTTCCTCACTCTGGGAACGAAGCAAAGCGCGGCGTTGAATTCCGCCATTCAACACGCAATACCTCCAGAATTCGGCGGAAAGTGAGAAAGGAAAACTTAACACTAGGTTTCCAGTTTCCCCCTGTCTACCCAGCTATGTGCGAAATACAGCATGAAGCTAAAAAAATAAACAATTTTTAGCTAAACTACAAAAAATAAGACGAAAAACACGTCCATTTCTCCTCTACGAAAAGCCACTCAGACGCATGACTTGACACACACTCGACCGAAATTCTCAGCTACCAGTCCCAGCGTTTCTCTCCACACAAAACGAAACGAAACTATTTATTATATGATTCTAATAAATAAAATGAACCGTAAATTATGATTGCGGCATTCACACATTCTTTTCAATTTACCATCTTATTACATATCTCTATGTATTATGCAAAACACAATAAAAACTTGATCATTCTATAATATCATATTCAAGCAATGAAATAACATACGAAAATAAATTTTGGATGCTCAGCCATAAAGCGAACGAAATGGTGTATTAGTGGAAGAGTAATAAATTAAATATTTATAGTAATATTAAAGATCAGTAAAATCTCAATGAACGTGTGTAACGTCCGCTATATAAATGTTGATTGTGTGTTTGTTGTGAACTCTCGATAGATTAAAAAATGAAAGCTGGAGGTCGAGTTTTACAAATTTCTATATTCAATAGACAAGATTCGTACAAGGAGTCTTGTATTAGTAATGATTTTTTTTATTCCGTAGATTCAACGAAGACATACATTCTTGCTAGGTGGGGTAAAATAATTAAAAAACATGTGATTTTCTTCCCTCGATTACAGGAAAATTAAAAATACTATATGGAAAAAAATGACTAAAATGAAGCTGTCGTGGCGTAGTGACGCGTCAATTGTGTGTTCGATTCTACTCGGGCAAATTAGTTATAATTTATTAATATTTTTATTTCTTCGCTCTGGTAGCAATGCAAATCGCGGCGTTCCGTCACTCACGCCTCGAAAGTACTGTAACACTAGGTTCCCTCTGTGTATCCTTATATATGGGGAATACAGCGTGAAGCTGAGAGGGAGAGAAAAATCTGACAAATAAACAGGTACATGTGGCTATATGATTTTTTTTATGTTACTGAAGTGCGTAAAATAATAAAAATAACTAAAAACATTTCATATTCTAAAGATTTTTGTACAATTAAGAAGTTTTTTGTTTTTCAGGGAGGTGCCAAAGTAAAAAAAATAGAAAAAAGTTATGATAGATCTTATATTCAACTTTTGCAATTAACAACATAATAGCCACATTGACTGAATCATCATCAAGGACATCGCTTATATTTCCAAATGACTCCCTGGGGACATAAAACCTTTTCTTACATCATATTTGAACTCGTCCATATAATGGTAATGGCTGAGCTCACGAACTTTCATACCAATAAAACAATATAAAAACGTATTGACAATAATTTATTCACAACAAGCAGCCGGTGTGACACGGAGCCGCGATACAAACGGGACATGGGATAAACGATTTTATCAATTTAAATATACAATCCACATACAAAAGTAAGCTATAAAACGACAAATTTAATATATTCTGTAATTTTAAGGGTACAATTAATGATCTCACACCTTTCTTAATTTCAAATTTAGCTTATATTAAAGTCAAACGTGAACTCGATGCGGTACCACTTTCGAAAACTCACACGCATTCCTCTAAAGCTAAAGCTATAAGTGTCGGTATTTTGAAATTTAAATAAAATTTTGAAAAGTAATGTATGTGTGTTTCTTACCTTCATGTCGGTTCTGTGTTACGGTGTTTACAACCGAAGTCCATGGGAAGCCGAGTGGGCGGCGATAATCTAGCGATTACAAGGGTATTATCATGTGGCAAAGCAAAGAAGCGTCATATAGGTAAATGTAATTTCAAACGCTTGGATTGTATTAATTTGTTTTAATCCTACGATGTGATGATCTGAGATGCTCTTTCATTATAGTTAATTAAAAAGGTGAAGTTCTGGCTCATGATAAAAAAAAATGTGTATATAGATAGATAATAAATAATAAATTGCTTAAACTTATTACCAGTAAAACTTACCAAAAATATTATCAATCATTTTAATAGAAAAAAAAGACGCGTTTTGCGGGGATGCCTGTGGCACAGAACCCATCGTCGTCGTGGAGATCCTCGGCCGTTGAGGTGCCTATGCCAAGCATTGGATGACGTAAGACTGAGACGACGACGATCAAGCATGTTTTTAAACTTGGTTCTCATTGCCAATCCTATTAAGTGAGAAATGCGAAGAGTTAACAAAAAAAATATATACAACATGTTTATGTTTTTTTGTTAACATATTAAAACGTGATCAGAGGTATTGTTGGAATCTTGCTAATATAAAAATAAGTTTAAAATTGAGAAAAAATAAAAGAAGAAACTAGTTCAGAAAATATTCAAATATTACATAATTGATATACATATGGAATAATAATATATACAAGTAGTTATATTATTCACTAACTATAACATGCACTGTGTACTAGACTCGACAAACGACAAAACAATATCAGAAATGCTCGTTGCGACGAATGCAAAAATGCAACGATCTTAAGTGGCCATTTTTTAAAGTAGTGACTGCGCCGGCGCATGTCAACGTATCTTTGAGTGTTGACTGTCGATTGTTTGTCCTCCTGCACAAACAGTTGCACAGACTAATTATATATAAACATCACCTCACATTTTGCTTGGAAAAAGCCCTTATGCATCTTATTATTCGCATTGTATTCAATCGTCACATATTTTATATTTGAATTATTCCCTTAAAAATCATACTATTTTTTAAAATCACTTGGATACTTACTGTCGATTCTTCCTTTATTTCCATCTTCCACACGTTAATTTTCGTTATTTGAATTCAATTTTCATTTTTATTTCTACTTCAAGGATCTTTTATTAAGATTTAATTTATAGACACTATTTAGCATATCTTTTCCAATTAACTTCTTATTTTTATACCAATTGAAGAAACAATGTGTTGTGTCAATTTCTCATCCGTAATATGATAATTTAATTCGATATATATATTCTTATATTCGATAAATGATTTATAAAAACGTAATGTTCTATATGCATATGTGGTTTGTAAGAAAACATAAAAAATGATTTTAATTTATGGCGCTAATTTTCGATTTTTATCATTAATATTGATATTCTTAATGATTAAGCCACTAAAGGATCACTTTCTCATCCGTCTATTCGTCTGCCAAGACCATTTATCTCGAGATCGCGTGGAGATATCAAACTCAAATTAATATCAAACATTTAGGTCTACGGTTTCTTTGAGTACCGAAGAAATTAAGCTTTTAAGTCAACGCAATCTAAAGATACGAACATTTACGCATCGTTTTAGCTGCTTTTTATTTGAAACTAGCGGCTCTCTCGCGGCTTCGCCCGCATATACCATCTATAATTATAATATTTGCTGCATTTGCCAGAGGATTGATTATATAATTTATACATTCAATATTTTTTTATAATTCAGTTTCAATTATGAATATATATGAAACTGAATGTTTTTGTAGTACAATGTACTTACACATATTTAACTATTTCTGCAGCGCACGCGCTTAAAGTATTACGATGGCATTCTTAATTATTGTTATTAAATGATTTAAAGCTAACTAAGAATTAAACCGCAATGTTGTTTATAGCCTATAACACTCCCGGGGAATGTAGCATTCATACAAAACAAACAAAAAGTAAATACAACTAGTAGATCCAGGGTTGGTGTTTAAACAAACAAACAAACTCTTCTGATTTATTTTATTAGTATAGATTCGCCGCGTAATCAAAACCTGTAGGCTACTCTCAGTCGACCTACAATCTTAAATTGGTACGAAATCCTCGATTTTTTAAATTATAATTATTACTTTATTAACAATTTTATCTTATTCATTTATTTACACAAAAAAGGTAAGGACTAGAGAGAGAAGTACTATGCTAAATAAATAGAGTAGGTACTATAAGATAGTAGGTAAAACACAATCCGGTTTGTCTGACTCACGAGCAAAATATTCATATTTGTTTTTAAGTTTCAAGCTCTATCCTTCCTGACAGACAAAACCTAATGTCAAGACACTCTGTACCAGACGTTGTGTCCGAATCCCACATTTAATTCGAGATATTTACGCATTCTTGATATTAGATGTAAATAAAAGCGAATATATTATGTGAGTAATAAATTTAACAATAAACCTATTATAGAATATTTTTTCTCTATTATATTGTAAATATAAATATATTTTCAGTATCGTGTCCCTAATTACAACCGCAAACTTCCTTATTTTACATTCGTTGCTTTGCGACAAATGAATAGTACACATTGTGCATGTCAGAAACGTGTATTATAGAAAACAAATTACTTCTTTAAAAATGAAAATAAATATTAAAGAAATTTCTATATACTATATAATATTTGAAAAATATAATGTTATTAAAATTATATAAATATTTATATCTGTAAATAATTCTCATATCTTTACAAGCCAGATAGAAACTAATTTGAACACATGCTCTATATTCCAGCCGAGTCGAGTAGCAAAATCCAAACCCGCCGATTATCCAACCAAGCCGAGAAAATAATAGTAATTTTAAATACAATTACGTATATTAATTATTATTATTCATTAAATATGTCACAATAATATGTATAATACGGCGCTGCCTTAATCTCTCCATTATCAATAGATATCGTAAATAGAAAATAACAAGAATTTAATTAAGTTTAATCTAGCTTCACGCTGTATCCCTAGCGGGGTAGTCAGAAAGAACGGAGAGCCAAACCCTACGGTCTCCGAATACCTCTTCCGCCTCGTCCACTGTCTTCAATTCTTCACCCTCCGGGGGGCCCCATGCTTATACGTGACCTTTCTTCAGTATCTTTGATACTGTGTTTTCGAAGGTCAATCCTCCAACCGGTAAGAGAAGTATCTTACCGGTCACTTTTCCATCATAAACCTTTTTGCTTTTTTTTCATTACTCATTCCTTCGTATAGTTGAGCACGTTCTTCTTCATTCTCACCGTGACATCCTCGCTAGTGCCTGTCATTCTGTATCTCTTCACTGTCATTAATTGTTCATTAATTAATAAAGAAGTATAATTTTTTTAATAAAACACAAATTTAATATATTTTTGACTTTACACCAGTGAGTCTTAAGCTCTACACAGAGGCCGGGACCGACACGTAAAACAAGCAAACTTGATACAAACATGGGTGCATCGCAAGCGTCTAGAATAACCTAACGGGAAAAAATATAAACATATTGTTACACCTTTAAGTACACCTTTAAGTATAATACCTTTAAGTATAATAAAGTACCTATTGCTTAAGCTCTGCAATTTACATATTAGTGATTTCAGTAATTGTAGTAGCCTGTATACCGAGTCTTGCTTTGCAGCAATTTTTAAAACCAGCTAGATTTGTTTGATATCAGTCCTGGCGCAAAGGCACAAAGTGTGAACAAAACAGATAGTGGATTCGATTCTCACTAGACGAAATGAAATATTTAATCATTTTATTTCCTGTTTGGTGACGATGCAAAAGACGGCATTGAATTCTGCCAACTCGCAATGTCTCCAGAATTCAGCGGAAAGTAGAGAACGGAGCGTCTTATCACTAGGTTTCCAGGTTTCCCCTACTCTACTATGTGCGCGATAGAGTGTGACACAAAAAAACTTAGCTTTTACCCGTGGATTCGTTTCCGTGATCAAATGCAAATAATTATAACCAGTAAGTATAATATCTTCGACAAAGTTAAATCTATCTATCTTATACCTATATCTGTCTACTTTGTAAACCACCCTTACCATACAATTTGTGATTTGACAAAACATATACCTATATTTGAATCACCTTTGGCATACTTTCAGTATTACATTATTCCAGCTTGTCATCACTGTGCCACTGATATACCTATGTCCATTTTCCACCTACAGATTTAAGCCTAGATAGCCTTCCTTATCTAGGTCTGTCTGGTCTTATCTGAAAACGCCATAAATATATGTTTATGTGTTATCTTATCATTTTAAAATAATTAAGTGAATCATTTAGTTACATTATCAATAAACAATTATATTTCAGCTTCACGCTGTATCCTGCGCACATAGCGGGATAAGCAGAGAGTTAAGACTTTCCGCCGAATTCTGGAGGCAATGCGTGTTCAGTCGCCATTGCACACGCCTCCACACGCGCACGCGCACCAAACGAAAATATGAATTATTTAATTTCTTCGAGTTGAAATCGAACCCACAACGTTTTTCGTTTACAATCGCACGTTTCTGCTCCTGCGCCACGACTAGCCACAGTAAATTTTATACAAACAATTATTTTCATCTTACAATGTATTTTAAATGAAGCTCTAAAATATAAAATAAATAAACATAAGAACACATTACATAATATTTGTTAAACAAGCAAGTTGAGTATAGTTTAGAATGATGAAGGCTCACCGCTATATCATTTTATCACGGCCATACATTTCCTTACAAATTGTTATCGGAAATGGCGCTTGAGTCGTTACAGGAAAACCCTTATCTCAGAAGGAATGTCGAGTAGCGGACTTAGATTGGTTTGCAGTTCTATGAAAATTACAATCTTGCATATATTGAAGTGACTAACTGCGCATTTATTTTATCCATTGAGTGTAATTGAATGTTCTAATTATATATTGTGCAGGTATTTTAAAAGATAGATGAGACAGCAAAAAATTATAGACATGTTTATACTATAGGTATGTACCCTATAGTATAAACATGTCTATATCTTATAAAAATGTCTTAATAAAATGTAATATGTAAAAATATTTTTTAAACATTTTTTAAAATGTTAATCCACACTTAAGAAAGAAAATTATTTATTTAGTAAAACGTAACGGGACTCGAACCCGCTACGTTCAAATATCAAATTCTATTTACAAAACATATAAAATATACTGGTACTCGTGTATAACATTTTATATGTTTTGTAAATGTTAAAAATCCTTGTAAAAAAGATACATTTTTTTCCTGTTTCAATAATGAAATCTAGGACAATTCGGTATTTTTAAGATCTTACTTCCATTAAAATAAAACATTTTATTTTATTAGCTCAGCTCAACTCAGCAGCTGTATCCCGCACATATCAAGAAGGAATATGGGAACATATTGTTAATATAACCGTTCCCGTTAAAACACTTCCGTTGAGTATTTAAATGGGCAATCCGTGTTGAGTGGTGAAAATGAAAGTGCTAAATATTTAATTTCCTCGAGTGGGAATCAAACGTACAACATATCGCATTTACAGTCACACGTTTGTGCCACTGCGCCACGACTGGCCTAAACTACTACTAAAACATCTCTCAATAGCGCTGAACCAACGAATAAATAACAGCGTTGAAATTGTGACAAAGCACATCACAATAACACGCAAAGGCAATTGTGTCTAAAAACAAGTTATGTCGACGCGAGAGTGCTTCTGATTCGCCAGTCATGCCACTTATACCGGAGGATACGTTAAATGGTTCTCTGTTTATGTTAGACCACTTTGTGTTTGCCATTTTTCATGTTTAATTTCAGTAAATTTCACAAATTTACTTGAAAAAATTGATTAGATTTATTATAATAGGTATATGTATTTAGTTTTCTCCGTGTCTGGTTCTTCGTCTCAAGTACGATTCGAACCCACAACCGCTATTTGTAGTGAAATCATTCTCAATGCCGATATATTACTCTTCATACAAATCTAATAGTTATATTTCTTTCTTGTAATAATTATATACTATAAGACATCAAGATAGGACTCTTCTGAACTTATAACATGAATTTAGAACTTATTGATCGTTATTTTCGCCTGTCAATCAATGTTGAAAAAAATGAAACTAATGAATAATAAAGTGACTTCCGAACGAATTCAAGGCATTGAGGATTAAGTGATAGGACTCAACGCCGCACTTTACCCCAGCGGAGCGGGGAAATGAAAATAATTTAATTCCCCAAATCTTATAGAATCTCGTTAAAAAAATGTCGTTTATATTCAAACGCAATACCACAATGGCCTCGAACTAATATAATAAACTACCTGTATATCTAACGTATAGCTTAGTGGTCAGAGCGCCTGGTCAGTTTCTAGGAGGCGCGGGTACGAGTCCCGCTACATTAAAATTTTTATACGTTTTGTAAATAAGTATTTTTCTTTCCTAAGTATGGAAAATATTTTTTAAAGTGTTACTTTAAAAAATTTTAAAAATGGCTGTATATTTACTATAATTAGACATGCAAAGCACAACTAATTGTAATTAATCCATTATTGACCTACAAATAAAATTAACAATTATGTATCAGGTAACTCCCCTCACTGTTGAGTGTCTCAGTGTTGATCTACATAATTAATTTACTTAAGCAAATACTTATTACTTTTATTTATAATATATTGTAGTTATTGAAATAATATAGATATTTACATATATTATGTTAACGTCGTTTTATAATTTACGGCCTCGATGCTATCTATCTTCATAAAATTGTGGTGATACTTTTTTAGCATTATATTCCTTCGTATATAGTAAAAGAGAGAGAAAATAGTGTTTACACTTTTCATCCTTTTAAAAAATATTGAGATATGTAGCCGAACGAACATGGAAATGAAAAATTATTTAATAAAAATGTTACTAGTAAATACTAATCATCAATCAAGAATAAATCAAACTTCTTATAAAATTTTAATAAATTTATTTGGATATTACTTAAATATATATGAATTTTTAAAATATTCAATTAACGTAATCCAAGATTTTTATAAATTCAGACTTTAAACCATAAAAGAGACCATTTCTTTGAAACTATCTTATTCATTGGCGTTTCTGACCGCTCTATTCACCCAGTGAGGTATAAAAAGTAGTTAATTTTAGCTACAAAGTAAACATTTGTGGTCGACATTTTTAACTCTATATCTTTTTAGAAGAAAGTTTTTTTTTGCTTCACACTGTATCGCGCACATATAAGATAGGTTGAAGGAACTTGCGGTCCTGATATTAAGACACTCTGCTCCCATTAAACTACCCACTTCCGTTCTTCATTCTCCGCCGAATTCTCTCCGCGATGTGCCTTGACTACGTGAGTTTGCGTCCATCAGCTTCAGTAATATAAGTAACACAAATAAGAGCTTTAACTATTTAAAAATTATAAATTAATAATAGCTATGACCCTATACGAAGCGACTGACAGACAAAAATCCAAAGAAGAGAAGAAACACAATAAATCTTCAATTATATTTAAAAAAATATTAATTACACATTTACTGTGGTTTGAAAAATGTAATATTTTATTTGATGCCCCCGTGGAGCAGCACTGTGCTGCTCCAGCTGCAGTGTGGGTTCAATGCCCAATCTATAAAATTAATTATTTTCATTTCCTCGCTCTCCCACTCCGCCACACTAGCCTCAAATATAATATACAATATATAGTTATTACTATTTTTAAATACAAAAATAGAAATATTTATCACAAATAATTTTCGTATCAATAGCTATATTATGTCAATAAAAAAAAAATATGCAGGTCCATAGTATACTACCTTTATTTGTGATGAACAAACATACAGAGATCGATATCATTCAACTACTCCCAACTACGCAAATTATCCTTATTTATCTTTGTCTCGAGTGTATGTTACATATTATGTTGTTAGATTATAACTTGATTATCAACTGATATGTGTGTATTGAAAACGTTATACAGTTCTAAAAATAGCTTATTTATTCTGTTTTATGAGTTTTTAAATTTAAATATGTTCAATCAATTTGGATAAGTAAAATGTATTGTAGATATTACGGCATTCTAATTACTATTACTAAATATGCGATATTCATTTCTGTTAGTACATCCCGACTTAGTGAAAAGTGAAGAAATGTGTAGTTTACGGAACTATCTAGGTTCCCTGTATCTGTACTGAATATGAAATTCTACTAATAATATATTTTTCAACCAATGCAATTGATAACAAAATAAACAGTTGGTTAATTATCTAATGATTTAAATTATGTTTTAAAGAATATTTAAATACCAAGTAAAGAAGTCACAATATGACAAAGTCTAGTATACCCACGTGCGTATATACATGTGTATATGTATATATCATATAACGCTACGTAAATGTTTTTACATTTCCTTATCTATATATAGAAGGATTTCATAATTAAATTTACACATAATAATAATAGAGACCAGTCGTGGCGCAGGAGCACAAGCGTGTGACTGTAAAAATGTAGGTACGATTTCCACTTGAGGAAATTTTATATTTTCATTTCTTCATTCTGGTGTCGAGGCAAAGTGCCGCTTTGACTACTACCACTAAACACGCAGAGCGTCTAAAATTCGGCGATAATTTTAGAGCGTAGTGTCTTAACACTAGGCTTCCTCTACCTACCGTGCTCCATGCGGAATACACCATGAATCTTAAAGAAATAAAAAAATTGACAACCAGAGACATTGGCAAAAGCTTAGTCTTAAAATATTTATCTTAAACTATAAACAGTTGCTTAACAAAACGAAGCTATAATTTAAACTCACAACGAAATACGACCTAATCAATTATGCGCGCTTCGTATTCACTACCATTATATTTCGGCAATTCAACTATCTGTTATACAAATCAACGTTATCAATTATATCGTCCAATGGAAAGGGCTATAAAGTAATATATTTTAGGGCACACTAGCAATAAAATTAGTTTAGGAATTCTGGAACACGCGTATGCAATTCATAAGTGACTGTACGATATCATCTTTAGATTTTTTAATTCAACGCCTTTAGAATTATTCTAGGAATGAAAATGACAATGCAATAAGATATATAAAGATAGATAGATAACGTAGTATTTAAAACTTTCAACATTATACGTTTTAGGCGCCTGTTCTAATTTTGTTACGACACTTCGACTATAATACACCAATACAGTTTCTGTCATGTACTTTGGAAATGCAAAGCATTTTTAGTGTTTCGCCCACATTTTGCAAGGAAAGCAGGAAGGACGACAATAAATTAAATGAAATAGATAATTCAGTGACAGGTTATTATCCTCTTGTCCTGAGGCCATCATGGCGCAGGACCACAAGGGTGTGACTGTAACGCGGCGGTTGTGGGTTCGATCCCACTCGAGGGAATTATTCGCTATTCGGTCTAGCACCAAGGCAGTTCCACCACTCAACAAGCAATGCCTCGAAAAATTCGGCGGAAAGTGGAGAACGGAGTGTTTTAACACTAGGAACACGCCTTCCGCCTGCCCTTCTATACGCGGGATACGGCGTGAAGCTGATTAATGTAATAATTCATTTACTTTCATTATAATCACGTGGACCATTTCATCTGATAGACAAAGACAATTGTGTATAAAAATGATCTCGCAAATAATCATATTCTCCGCTCAGCTATTACATGGCGTGTTCCCTTTATAATGGGCATAAACGCGTCACATTGTTAGGACAGACCGTACCAGCAGTGGACTATAACATAAAACTGATAGCCCAATAAAAACCATAAGCTGACACGGTGTTTATCTCTTGTGGCAAAGACGTGGCTATAAAGTGGTTCGCAGTGGTAGGCGCCAACCCGTACTATTGTGTTATAGAAACTACTTGTAACGTTTCGTATTTACGATGACCACCTGGTATTGCTGTTTTAAATATTCTAATCTAGTCCTGTCTGGTGAGATGATTGTGATTAGAATTTTATGACGCTATATGTGGATATACACTGGTACAGTCAATGCGGTCATACTCCTTATATTGATAATACTATTTGTTATATGGCAGAAGCAGAGCCTATCCCACTGTGTGAGCAAATAAATATACTTTTTTAGCCTTACGCTGTACCCTGCACATAACACGGTAGGCACAGGGAACCTAGGAACTTAGTTTTAAGACAGGTCCCATTAAGACTCTGCCGTCACCCACCTTCCGCCGAATACTGGAAACATAGCGTATTGAGTGGCGGAACTTAACGCCGCGCTTTGCTTCATTTTGCTAGAGCAGGAAATATAATAAAATTATTACCTATTTCATTTTTTCAAATGGAAATCGTACCCACAGCCTGTCACACGCTTGTGCCTCTGCGCCACGACTGGCCTCATAGGCAAATATTTATATTCAACATCGAAATTGTTGAATATACATATTTTCCCATGTGAAAATCCCCTTTAATCGTTTTGGTAACATGTATCAAATATTTTTATATTCTAAATAAATAATTAAATTATTTAATATAATTCATCATTTCACACAAATAACATTTTAAACTATTTATTTGATCCATTTCGAATACAACACAGCTTGATACCGCAAAATATATGTGATTCCTATCTTAACTAAACCGCAGATGATACAGACACAATAACAATAATTCCCAAACTAATTCATCCAATTCCAAATCAATAGCAAATCGATTTACCTCCATCGTCGCCATTCATCACACCCTACATTCAAGTAAAATGACCGCCCATTACACCCTAAATAGATCGGAAACGTATAAATTCAGAGCCAAATTGCTCGATTTCCGTATAGAGACGACTCAATTCGGTACGGTGTAGACAAATCTTTTGCCAATTACAAATAATAGAGACCGACACTAACACAGCTATGTAATCCCTATAGATATAATAAAAGCGGAATATAAATCTTCTACTGAACTGGACAAAATGAGCATTACTAAGGTGACAGTTGGAGACTATTAAAATAGACTAAATACCAAAATATGGGATTAAATTTCGGCCATTGTATAGAAATGTATTTAAGTGAATATCATATTGTGGACAATGTCGTGCCGGCTGCCCACGAATTCGGTTCAGTATTTTTGCCACGAGTCGCTGACACAAAGGATATAAATAGAATTATTGTGATTGAAGTAGAAGGTGACAAAAGTGCAAAGGTATACAAAGTTAAACCACAAATCTGCTTTAATATATCCGGTATACAATCGGATGAAATAATATTATATTCTAACGTTGTAACAGAAAATATCTATGACCAATTATAGATTTAATTTTCTCCTATACAAATTTAAAGACGTTATTTTTCAATTTATTGAATAAATAAAAAAAAACCATACTACGATAGCTATAATAATATTATGCTCATTGAAATCATCGAAAAGCACGAACGAAGGCTACCGAAAAGCAATTATTGATTTTCTCAAAAACATTGTTTTTGTTGACCAATGCAAATATTCCGACATTAGCATAAATTAAATAAACTGACTTAAGTGTTCAACATTTACTCAAAACATCTATTTGAGATATTTATTGAAGTCCGAGTCGACGCCCACGCTGATAAAACACAATTATAAAATTAGCAATACAATTATAATATTACATATAGAGGTAGAAGGCACATGGCTGTGACCTTCCTCTTTATCCAATTTGACTTTTGTTGACTTTGCAAAAACACACACTAGTTGAATAATTTGGCCTTTAATTATACTAAGACCGTTTAAATTAAAAGTTTTTGTATTTACATTACACATATCTATCACGCGATAGCTCCATATATGTCTAACATGTTAATGGTTATAAAATATTATAAGCACTATTTATTAACAAAAACTGTTGATGATCATATTATTACATATTTTATAAAAAGTGAGAATTTAAATATTTAATGAAGATGTAAATATGATATTGAGTTTCAATAAACAACATTATCTTCTTGATGTAACATAGATTAAAAAAGCTAAATAAGTTTTTTATTTCTCGTGTAATGTTATAAGAGATCGAAATTCTAAGCGGCGGCACGGAGTTCCGCTACTCAGCACGCATTGTCTTGAATTCGGACGAAAAGAGAACGGCATAGACTAGACACACTGTCTAGTCTATGCCTCTCTCGGCTTTGGCATGTGGGCAAAAGCATGATACCCTCCTTTGACGATGTACCCATATTAATGTTATTTAAAGTAATATGAAGGAGGTTAGTTATAAATCATAATAATATCATAAAAAGGCAGGCATGTGAGTTCGATCTCCACTCGAGGAAATGAAATAGTTATTTAAATTTATATTTCCATTTCTTCGCTCTGGTCTCGAGGGAAAGAGCGGCGTTGAGTTAGGAGGAAAAGGAAAGTGAGGAAAGTGAAGGAAGAGCCGCCACTCAACACGCAATGCCTCCAGAATTCGGCGGAAAGTGGGGAACGGAGTGTCTTAACATTAAGTTCCCTCTGCCTACCCTGTCATGTGCGGGATACAGCGTGAAGCTGTATCTCCTATTAGAAAGATACATGCACACAAGATTTTAAATTTTATAGATTTAAAATTGTATAGCTATAAATAAAACAAATTAGACTCTTAGAGAGAGATTATCAAAACTAGTTTAATTTATCATATATGGAATCATTCAATATGAGAACTATTTTTTGTGCATTTAGAAGCTTAATGACTCCGAACAGGAAGCGCTAGGAGTTCTGTAGACTATGTGGCAGACAGCGCGACGCTTGCTGTACATACATAGGAGCTTTTAGTCTAACCTAACAACTTTGGATCTTACATAAGTACGTCTGTATCTTAGAGATAGTTTTACATATTTTTTGTTACTTTTTAAAGCTTTACGCTGTATCCCGCACGGGGTAGGCAGAGGGAACTTGGGAACCTAGTGTTAAAGAATTCCTCTACTTTTTTGTTACTGAAATTACGTTAATTGATTGTTCGACATGTTTAGTGATTTTGTGAAGTAAGAAGATAAAAACGCTAATAGGTTACTCTGTTCTCCAGTTTCTGTTTAGACGCGTAGAGTTTGAGTTAAACAATCTAATGCGGTGATTCCTAAGCTGTCCTAAAAAAAATAAGCACTCTCCTACAAGTGGGATTGGAACCCATATCTATCATATTCATTGGCTAAAGAAGGTTAGACGGCATCCACTATGGTATCACGTTTAACAATAAACACAATATTATAGAAAATAATTACAATTAAATAAAAAATATTCTTCACAGAGTTATCAGGTCTATTCAAAGAATCAAATGTGTTTATAAATATTTTTCACAACATGCAAATTATTTTTCAATTCAAATATATTTCTGCAATAACTATATAATAGTGGTAGTAACGTCGTGTTACAAACATCTAGAACAATCAAGGCTTAAGAATTGAGGAAGTATCACAAGGCTATAAAAAACTCCAAATTACTATTTCGAGATCATTAAAGATGGTCGTGAGCGAAATCAATACAAATAAAGCGGTACGCAAAAAACTAAACACAAAAAGTAATGAGCAGTCAAACTAGATCATTTCCTTACTGGCACACAGTTACTTTGATAGATTATTACATATTGACATAGATAAATATTATGTCTTACATGAATTTAATTAAACAAAATAACTATTTGTTTTTAATATTTAGTCAAATTAAGTTTATGTATGAAATTTTGTGTAGTCCGTGTGGTCGTGTTACTGCAATGGTCGTGGGTCCGATTCTCATTCGGAGGAATGAATTATTTTTATTTCCATGCCCTGAGGAGACAAAGTGCGGCGTTGATCACAGTCTCTCACCACACGTAGTCGTGAATTTGGAAGGAAAACGGAGAACGTAAATATAAATAAGTAATCTTTAGAATAGATTTACAGAAAAAAGGTAAAAGTTTATTTTTTAGCATATAGAACATACATTTTTAAAGTCCCAATATTTAAAGTACCACAATAATCTACTTAATAAATAAAAAAGATTGTAAAATTGGAATAAAATACTCATTGTGTTCCTGCCTTAAGATTCAAACAGCTGTATTACAAGCGTTCTATACAAACGCTATCATTATATTTATTGCTACAATATAACGTAGTAACTAATTTGCATTCGAGTCTTGTTTACCGAAGTAATTGATAGATGAATTTAATACCGTTAAAGATCTACTAATCTGGTCTTATTTTTTTTTCAGAGTCACGCCCCATCCCACACTCACCAGGGTAAGTAGGGAACCTATTGTTACGACCCGCGACCCGAAAATATTAAATATTTCAGTCATATTTTGTGCCTTTGCACCACGACTAGCCCTAACTAATCCACGATAAATAATGTTAAATAAATACTTTGGATTAAATTTTGCACCAAGATGATAGTAATATTTAACATACAACCTCCTTAACAGCCTAAACGAAAATTATCAAGAGAGACTTTACAAAACTATGAGTAATATGTATTTTCTGAAGATTTTTGTAATTTTGAAATGATTTGTATTATCTAAAAAAATGGGTTTAGCAGGATTACACTCTAAACCGACGATATTACTAATTTTCATAGATATGCGCATCAAAGCGGATGTAATACGACTGCGTCCGTATTACTATTGAATAGAACATCCTTATAAGACGCTATGGTTAATTATAGAATATTACATTTACTTAGTGTATTATAATATAATGGCTACTTATTTAATACTTGTTTTTGTCCAAATCCTGTTAATGTATTTGTACTTGAAATAATTGAAAATGTATAATCTATAATTACTAATACTATATTAGTACCAATTTGTCATTAATTTAGATAAAAAATAATTGCCAAAGTATTTTATATGTTTCTTATTAAAAACTGTTATTTAATAAATACTAGCTATACAGTTTCACGCTGTATCCCGCACACAGTAGGGTAGGCAGAGGGAACCCAGTGTTAAGACACTCCGTTCCCCACTTTCTACCGAATTCTGGAGGCATTGCGTGTTGAGTGGCAGAACTCAACGACGCGCTTAACCTCGACACGAGAGCGAAGGAATTGAAATATAAATTTCAATAAATATTTTATTTCCTCGAGTGCGAATCGAACTCACAACGAGTCGCTGTTACAGTCACACTTAGTGCCCCTGCACCACAACTGGCCACGACCGGTATTTAATAAATGTTAAGTAAATATAATTATATTAATAAAATGTAAAAATACTGTAAAATACAAATACGACATTACCTTCGATGAATCGACATCGCTTACCACAAGTCACAAGAGCGAGTCATCGTGGCGCAGTGAAATAACGTGTCACTGTAAGTCGATGGTTGAAAGTTGGGTTTTAAAGAAAGGGTCGTATTTTTAAATGTTTTCATTTTCCCATTCTGATAGATATAGCGCGGCGTTGAGTGCCACAATTCGACGCGATGCCTCAAAAAATTTATGGAAAGAGAACAAAGTGTCTTAATGTTAAGTTCTTTCTTCTCGCTCTACTACATGCTGGATATACTCGTAGTGTGAAGTTAAACAAATGCAGAAAATAATCTTCTATCACTTCGCGTCGTGCCGCTGGGGAACAAGCGTATGGCTGTAAACGCAACGCGACGATGCGCGTTCAGTTGACCCACTCGAGGAAATAAAATATTTAATATTTTAATCGTTCGTCGTTGCTTTCGTTCTGGTGTCGAAGCAAAGTGCGGAGTTGAGTTCCGCCACTCAACACGTATTGTCTCCAGAAATCGGCGTTCCACCATTGTTCAGTGTTTAAGCACTACTTCACACACTTCCCTGTGAAGAAAAAATATATTATATTTCCATAAATTAAATACAACTTAAAAGTAATTTGTCAGTCGTCTTGATATAAGAAGCCAGTAGAATGAGGAGCGCCGGCGTTATGTTACAGAAACCGCAACTTCGAGAGCTTCGATGGCTGGCGCCGTATCGTATTCGTTGTTTACCAGTGTTTTGATTATTATTGAAATGTAATTTATGAATCAGATATTTATATTTTTGTAATTTGATTTATGCTCTAATGTAGGTATAAATATATAGGTATATTGTATAACCATTTATATACTTATTAATTTCTTTGATTTAGTCAAGGCAAGTGCTGTATACACAAAAATAATATTTTTTATGGATTATCAGTAGCATACAACAGTATTGTCTATGGGTATCTTTGATTTTTTTTATTACAGAAAATATAATATCGCGATCAGGATAAAAAACTACAATAATGTGTCCGACTACTACTTTATTAATTTTATAAATAGTTTATATAATATTTCTTATAAAATATAACAAACAAATTACACATAAACTATTGTGGAATAGTGGTCATACACTTCACATTCTTCAGAACAAGTTATTTACTACTTACTCGAGCGCAACATTTAAATTTTAATCACTATATTTACGGACACTAAACCAAACTTGTCATTACTTAAGTGAAATAAAATTGATTGATTAGTGACATAAAGATTTAACGCTTGGCGACCAGTCAGTCAGTCATCCAGTCAGCACGTCAAACTGGAATTTTGTCAAATACTCTGATAACGATACACCTGACTTTTCTTCGTAGCTGTTAATTACTTATTTATATCAGAGTAAATATTATTAAAGAATCTCAGGCCACTCTAGGCCTCGCTAGGCTATATTTAAAATTTAAATATTTAATTTAATTGTCAGGCAATATTTTACCTTCGTGTTACGAGAAAATATTTATTTAGATATCATGATACATAAGTGTAAAGCGCGGCCGAGTGTCGCCGCTCAACTTGCAGTGTCATGAATTCGGGCGGAAAGTGGAGATCAGAGTGTCAAGACTTTTTCAACCCTACTAAGCAGGGTAAAGCATGAAATTGTATATTGGCATATTTTTGAGCCTATCAATTCTAGTTATAACTGTACTCTTGAGAAGAGCAGGTTACTTAAAACCGAGAACGTTTCTACAATTATTTTGTAACAAAAACAGCTGCTTTTCGATCCAACCTCAGAGAAATCATAACTTACGTTAAATAAAACAATGTTAAAAATAAATAAATAAATCAATCAAATCAGCTTCACGCTGTATCCCGCACACAGCACAGTAGGCAGAGGGAACCTAGTGTTAAGACAATCCGTTCCCCCGAAATCTGAAGACATTGCGTGTTGAGTGCAGAACTCAACGCCGCGCTTTGCCTCGACACCAGAGCGAAGAAATTCAAAGATTTAAGTAAACATTGCATCTCTCCGAGTGGGGATCGAGCCCACAAAAACCAAACAAAGTTAAATTTACATATATACAAATAAAACATAATAACATTTTTGCAAAGTATCGCCATGTTCCTCTCTTCATCACAAGTGAATGAGAATGGTAGAGAAAACAACGTTTGCGATTCAACGAGTTTTCTATTTTTATTCTCGTAATTGAACGCTTTACTAAAACAACTATGTCGAAGGAATCTGAAAAGATTTCTTTTGCTTTCATGCAGCATTCAATTTCAGCGATAACAGTAAAAGATAAACCTCGTCCACATTGATTGGGTTTTTAATTGGATCATCGAATTTCTTACAATGAACTTTAGTTACAAGTAAATAGGTGTTTTATTTATGAATAAAGGCTAATTAGATAAATTATACATACTATATTGAGGCCAGTCGTGGCGCAGCGGCACGAAGTGTCACTGTAAAACAGACTGGTTGTGGGTTCGATCACTGCTAGAGAGGAAGAAATATTGACTTAAATTTATATTTCCATTTCTGCGCTCTGGTGTCGAGGTTAAGCGCGGCGTTGAGTTCTGCCATTCAACACGCAATGCCTCCAAAATTCGGCAGAAAATGGGGAACGGAGTGTCTTAACACTAGTTTCCCTCTGCCTACCCTGTTGTGTGCGGGATACACATACTCAAAGACATTTTTGAAATTTATATTTTATAAGATTTTAAATACTTCTGTTTCAGACCTTGATTAAGCAATACAGAATTTTCCGGATGTTGGGTGTTGAGCGGAGAATTTTAGTTGCACTTCTGGTCTACCAAGGGAGACCAATAGTACTACTACTACTTAAATGCCATAAGATAAATATATATTTTTCAAATATGGTACGGTGAACAGCTGTTTCGCTACTCAACACGAAATACAATTGAGAAATTAGAATTTTAATTCAAATTTTTTCACGTTTAATCTGCAATGTGTAAGAAGTTTTCTTAAAAATAAAAAAATATAATCCAAAAAATGACAATACAAGTTTTGCTCATATCTAAATTAGCCTTTACCGCGTAACGCGCTAACAATTTACAGGTACGTAGAGACGACGAACGAACCAATTAATGGGGCGCATGATTCGATTTTGGAAATTTTTATAACTTTGTTTGCATCCGCATACTCGTCGGATTCTATTTGAAATGTTTACTACACAGAAATCTGAGCGCGACGTAAACAAGCGAGCGTCTACGGCAGATATCGGCTTACATAAATATATTTAGAGGGCGTTCGACGCTACGCGCTGGAACTTTGGCGATATTTTTGTATAATCGCAGTTGAAAATAACTACGAACTTACTTGGGAACTATGGATTTGTGGTGTTTATTGCGTTCACGTAGAAATTGTCAAAATAACAAAATATATCTTGTGACGTGGTGTAGTTGGGAAGTTTCTGATGTGATGGTTGAGGGTTCCGTTGGACATTGCCGTTTCTTAGACATATTGATATCATTTTCACCCAACATGTAATGTCACTAAAATAAATAAAAAGTTGAGAAAGCCATTTTGAATCATTGTATTGTATTGTGCCGCAGACAAAACCCGGCGTTCAGTTTCGCCAGTCAACACGCAATGTTTATAAAATCTAGCAGAACAGAGTATCTTATCAATGGATTCTCTTTGCTTACTTTTCTATGCGGTAAGAACCATGAATCTGCTGTCTGCATAACTCTTGTGATACGATAGATGCCTAACGAAATACTACACTGCAATTATAAAATTTTGTTGCACGTAGTTATTTGCGACTTAACGAGAGGTTTTGGAAAATACCTAAAAACATCCTTATATTCTATTATTATAAAAGTGAGCGATAAGAGAGGTAGAGGAAGACCTCGGTTGACATTCAAAAGCAGTATCAAATATACTGGAGGAAGGTCACGTAAAAAGCAACATGCCCTTTGGGGCATGTATGAAGAGGTTGATGACAGTGGACGAGGCGAAAGAGGTATGCGGAGACCGTAGCATTTGGCGCTCTATTATCTCTGACCACCTCGCTAGCTAGCTACTAGAATAAAATAGAACATAAATATATAATTTTTTGACTGAGCATTTTACATAATCAAATATGATGAATTACTGATGCAGAGTTATAAGTTCACAATCTCATCGAGATATGAAGTAATGCTAAGTTAAGTGACATAAATCATATATTTTACTTGTTAATAACATTTAGGAAGTACAAATCAAAAGCAGGCAACCTTTCGGAAAAATAGAGCAAAAACAAAATGTTTTATTCAATACAGTTTCCCACTCCAGCATAAAATGAATTTACCGATGAGTCTGCATCGGTCCTCTTCATTTAATAACTGGGTCTTTTATGTGTATCTATTCACCTCACTGAATACTTATTCAGACGTGATACGTTAATTCAATTAATATTCGGCATAATAATTACCTATATGTTACCAAAATACGATTTTTGGCAAAATATATTTTGTTTTATGTGTAGAAAAACATATAATAACAATTCATCCATTCCATTTTTAAGCTCACTGCTGTATTATAACGATTAATATCTGTATTTTTTTGTTTTAGAAAAAACTTAAACAAAATTTCCTTTATTTTATTTGAAATCAAGACACGTCACCATTTAAAACATTGCATTGCTCAATGTCAAATGTCAAGGATGGACCATTTGGACATATATTTCCAAATCCTTATTCAGACTTTATAATATTTTAGACAAATTCATTTTGGTCAATGACTATACACAAAATGAACCATACGCTGCCAACACAACATTCTTTTTTATATTGAATCAAGATTTAGCCAGTTTCGAAAGCGAATTTATGAATGAAAATTCTCGGGATATGTCCGATGATTGGCTGAGTGCCACATCCAAAAACGTGGGCTGTAGATGAAAGGCCAAAGGTCAGAGCAAAATCAATAGTAACATTGTAATCAACCTAGATAGACTAAACTGTTCTCTTTTCGACATAGAAAAAATGTGACTCATCTTGCGGCATGACTACTCCTTTCATATATATCTTATTTTCTTCAGTATTGAATGTTTACAAAATATTGTAATATAAAGTAATGATTATTTTTTTTAGCTAACAGATATTAATTCTCTTTAACCACCCAATACCAACCTACTGCTACAACTATATATGAAAGAGTAAATAATCTAAATAATATGTTATTTATCAAAGGTTAACTTATAAAAAAAATACCGAATAAATAAACCGCAGCAAAATATGTTATACCAAATGAAAAGCTATTGAGACAAAACATTGAATCCATAAATACAGTGCTCTTTCATGAAGTATTTTCAATGCTTTAAGGACACGACAATACAAAATAAATAATGTTGTAGTAGAAAACATGAATGAAGATTGGGTATCTGGCGGCGGTCCAAATGGCGGGACGGATAGCGTGGGCTTGTCTGCTCCAAAGGTTAGGGGTGACGAAAATAACGTAAGAAATCAGACTATTGTGTAATCTCAAGCACTATTATTTTCCTTTCTTCTAAAGTTATGTAAGCTTTTTGACTCATTTTGTTGAATCTTAAGCAGTCATTTTATTAGAATACTACCACTATTACATGCGGCTTCACCCCTGTGGTGAAATAAAAGCACTTCAGAGTTCAGTATGACACATGACACATTCCAAGTAAATCTGGTCGCACTGGGGGACTTAGTGTCTTAACACTAGCTCTCCTCTGCCTAAAACGATATGAGGGATTCAGTAAAGCTGATCCCAGGAACAGCTAATTACAGCGAAATGATTACTTACAATACTAATATAACCTACAGATTTCCTCGATAAATGTACTCTTGGAGAGTACACAAAGATATTTTCAATTCTAAATCCTGAGATTATTCTTTAAAAAAACAATATATTTTTTAAATATATTGAAAACAGTTCTTAAATGCCAATGGACCCAATAATAACTGACGTAATCATGTTATCGAAACGTTTTCCTACAATACAAATCAGATTTAGGTTAAATCAGTTTGCGTATATTACTCACGTCATTTGCAGCAAAGAAGTGAAGGTGAATTAACTGATTCTTAATAATTACAAAAGATACCAAGTCCTGATGGAAAATGCATGTCTTGCTTTATGATGTTTACCAAAACTCTGTTAAAATGAATATGACGAATTCAAATAAAGTCGGGCAAGACAATAAAAAATTTATTGCACAATAAAATATGAGCATCAGATTTCATCAATGACGAGCAATGACAAATTTTATGATCGTATAGAACGTAATCATAATAAAGTTTCACAAAATATTATATGATTTTCCATGTCCTGACACTTTTAGATTGAATCGTATATATTTCTGTTGTACAGTAAAGTTCTTTCTAATTATTTCAATAAATAGTGTATTATTTATTAAATTCATAATAATTTATTTTATATAAGCAACGACTCCTCGGTTTGTTTAATTAATACACCTCAGTGGATAACATCCAAGTAAATCTATCGAGATGTACATCGGTACATTATATGTGAATTTTACAACAAAGCCAACAATTAAATAAGTAATTATATAAAAACATTAGTAAGTAATTAAATTAGCTTATCAATCGAATTATAAAATTGACTCTATTTTCTATCATAAAAGAAATACATTTAGGGTGGAAATAGGTGGTAGCACCTTCAATCAATATTTATTGAAGCCCAGTGGCGAAATGAGACATCGAAAAATCATCCAACGGATAGTAATCGTGACATCAGAATATTGTTAATCTCTATTACCATTACCGTAATACACAGTAGATTAATATTTATAGACTTAAAATCCTCAATTCGAGGGATACTTCCTGGCGCCTCATACACCCGCGTGTCTTTCAGAAACTCCCTTACGAAAATATGAGCTCCCACGCACTGAAACACCCACGTATTTGGGTAATACTGTCAAACTTTATGTTCCATCGTCGGTTTAATATGGTGGTGACGTAATTTACTAAATAGTTGCACATTTACGTAATTCACAAGTCTTAGACAATATATGTTGCAAGATATTTTCTTGGAAATCGTTTTCATACTTCTCCATATTTTAGAAGTTAGCAAAGTATTGCAAAGTTAGACTGTTCGTTGTAATTAGTGAAGATACGATTGTTGCCAATTATAGTGAAATTGTTCATACATTTAATAAATATTGTAAAGATAGGAAAACCAATGTAAAAATTATGAACTTATCTTATTAATTCGTGTCCAAAATAATTAACAATCTTACTTTTATATGTATATTATGCAGAATAGTCAGAGATAACCATTTAGTAGACACTCCTCCCTCCTTTCTGTCCAGATTCAAAACACTGCGTGCTGAGTAGCGGAAGTTAACGCCGGGGCGGTAAACATAATTCTTACTTCCAAGTGGGAATCGAATTCACAAACATTACGCTTACAATCACCGCTTAATGAAACATATTATAAAAAATAATATGTTAACTTATCTTTTTTTTCTACAGCTAAAATTAGATTCCGAGAATTTAGTGAAGTAACACTCTGTCCTAGTCTCCTAATAGTGAAATACTGAATGCTGAGTATTGAAAACTTTTAGCAACAAATCGCCAAAAACTACTTACATTATCCATTATCTACGGTCAGACAAAAATATTTATTGGTTAGGTGCGGTCAAGTTATTTTTACAACCAACGTATATTACTTTCGTCGGATAGTAAACATCATATTTCTCTGCTAATGTCACTGATAGGTTTCCTAGTTTATAGGTACATTCAATGTAGTACTCATTGAAATACCTACTACTACTACTTACCTAATTCCAATTGTTTTTGTTATAAGTGCAAAACATTTATCTTTACATATTTTACACTAATCTTATTTATTAGGATTCCGTATCTCAAGATCGCGTATATGTATCGATTTGAAATTAATATCAAATATTCAGATCTATAGTCCCTTAAAACACACAAAAAAAGCTTCTCAATCGATGCAATCAAAAGATACAAGTATTTATGCATCGATTTTACTGATGTTTGTATGAAGTTAGCCGCGTAATTAAAACCTATACGATACTTCCTGTGGATCTACAACTATGAAATTTAACACGAAGTGAAAACTTACGATACAAATAAAAGAAAAAATCCGAAAGGTGACAATTATTACGTATGTATTTCGAAGAAAAAAATCATTACACACTTATATTTGTAGTTCAATGCGAACAAAATAAGTGCATATGACCGCAAACTTAAGTTTGTCGACTTAAGTAAGTTGCACTTCCTTTTCCTACTTGACCTACAAAATCTTTTTTCTGAAATTGGTACGGAAGCCTCTGTGCGTGTGTCTGACTCGCACTTGACTGGTTTTATTTCAAATTAATCGCATATCTCTTTATTTTTAGGGTTCCTTGCCTTTTAACGAAAAAGGAACCCTTATAAGATAACTTTCTTGTCCTTCTGTCTGTATGCTTATCAAGAGCCTTCATCTCAGGAACGCTTGGAGATATCCAGCATTTCCAATTATATACCTAGATCTACAGCTCCATGATTTCCTGAAAAAAATGTAGAAATATTTTTTCAGTTAGCTAGTTTAGGAAAAAAAACTATGCGTATTTGAGATTAAGCCCTAAGAAATTAGCCTTTAAGGGAGGCAAAATTTGACATTAAAGCAGCTACTTCAAGTGAGATATGAGTGATGAAAGGGCTAAGCTAAGCTTGAATTTTAGAAAAAGCTCGAGGCCTCCGATTTTCGTACGGAACCCTCAGAGCCTGACTCGCGCTTGTCCGTTTTTTATTATATTTACATGAAATAATATCACTTCAACATATAACCAGTGGTCTGTATGATACAAGTAATTTATTAAAGGCGGGCATATATCTGATCAACAGGATATTTATTTATGTACTTATTGTTGGTTTTCTTCTCGAGATTTATTACTGGAGATGATGATATCTACTGCGAATACAGTTTTCTTGCTTTGTAAGAATTTTTTTCTGATTTAATTGAACATCGTGTTTAAGTAGATAAGTGCTTTTATCACCACTGCTTTTTGACATACGAGCCTTATGGTAAAAGAGCACATTCAATATAAATATAAAATTTTATTGTTTAGATTTAAAAAATGATATTCTTAAAAGAAATTAATTTGTTGCGAAACATTAAATATCATACAAGGTCATCGTGGTCAATGGGACAGAGTATAAATGTAAACGCGATGGTTATGGATTCTATTCTCAATAGAAGGATTGATTATTATTAAATTAATAAAATTTCTCCACTTTGGTCAGGCATAGTGCGGATATAAGTTCCAGTTGGAAAAAAGATACATATTCCAAATAATTATATTTTTTATGTATATATTTATTTTTTCTAACAATAACAGGAAGCTATTCTCTAAGTAAGACAACCGCTATTTCACAAGCTGACGTTTAATGGAGTTAAAAGCATTTTCACGACCCGGCATGCTTTGTAAAGTTACATCTTTCTGAAAGATTAGCGTCAATACGTACATAAATATAATTTAGTAAGAACCTAATACTTAAGATTTTGTGAGCTTTATCTGAACAACAAATATATTATATACATTTTGCGATTCCCATTGGCAAATACTGTAGATTTTTAATTCATTTAATAGAGAATGGTCTTTTAAATGTAAATGATATTATAACTTTTATCCAAAAGTTAAAATCGATTTATATGTAAAAATAGTGTGTTAACATACATAAAAAATAAATAAATACATAAAAAAGTAAAAATTACATTAACATTTTTTCAAAAGAAAATTGGACAAAAAAATTAACTTAAACAAATACCGAATCGATTAGGATACATTTTAAAGACACTTTAAAAACTCTACATGAAACTCAAAGCAAAAAAAAATATGTAATTTTTCTCCTAATATTCTAATCCATTTACACTGATAAAACATACCCTAAACCAGGTGACATCCGAAACGTAAGGCATTATATCATAAATGAGCCCGTATAAGCAAAAAAGGCCAATTCACTGACAAAACCATTTTGCATGCAAATTTCTAAATAGGGTCAGTTGTAAGTCGCAAATTCTAAGACGAGTCACGCGTCGCTTCTTTTCATCAAATCTAACAAAGGGTAAAGAATAAGATTCCCAAGTTAAATATCTTTTATGTGCACATTTGGGGCTGATTTGATAGTCCACGTGTGTCTCTGTAGTTATGCGGTAGACTTAAATAATGTATGATGTTTTTTTTTTTTTTACAAATAATGACGCCAAAACTAGTTTCTTTTAAGCTTAGTATAATTGAAACAAGAAAAATATGTAGATTGTATTATTTGTGTAAAAAAAAAAATTTTTTTTTATAGCAGAGTGTTTGTGTTATATTAAGAGTGTTTAAGTCCGTATAGTATCCATATAGTGAAGTGAGTAAGTATACCTTTAGTAGATACCATAATACCACAAGATCCCAAGATTTGAGAACTATTAATCTAAGAGAGAGCTTTGAGATTTTAGTTTTTTATATTATAACTATTTTTCATAAATGAACTTTTTTTATTATCACCTTATTTTTAAATTATAAGTATTTTATTACCTAATTGGTATTAAGCTACTACAAGTAGCATTAAATATTGTTATTTTACACTTCCTTCGCCCGGGGAAGCCACGAGATAGTTTTAGATGACAAGACCCGATTCCACGCTTTATTTATATATTTGTATAGTAATTGAAAATACATTACTAATTGTAATATTAATTAAAAAAAAAAAAATTAAATTAAATTAGCTTCACGCTGTATCCCGCACACAGCAGGGTAGGCAGAGGGAACCTAGTGTTAAGACACTCCGTTCCCCACTTCTGCCGGATTCTGGATGGATTGCGTGTTGAGTGGCAGAACTCAACGCCACGCTTAACCTCGACACCAGAGCGAAGAAATGGAAATATAAATTTAAGTAAATATTTCATCTCCTCGAGTGGGGATCGAACCCACAACCAGTCGGTTTTGCAGTCACACCTCGTGCCGCTGCGCCACGACCGGCCTCAAATATTAATTATTGGAATTTTATACTTGAGGCCAGTTATGGCGCTGTGGCAGAAGCGAGGTGACTATAAATGCGACTGGTTGTGGGTTCAATTCCCACTCCAAGAAATGAAATATTTCATATTTTCATTTATTGCGCTCTTGTCTCGAAACAAAAACGCGTCGTTGTGTTCCGCCAGGAAACTTGCAATGCCTCCAGAATTCGGCAGAAAGTAGGCAATGTAGTACCTTAACACTAGGCTCCCTCTGCCTACCCTGGTACATGCGAAATACAGCGTGAACCTAGAAAAATATCCTAATGACATTCAATTTTAAAATAGCCATTTATCGCAACTGAAATCAAACACAATTTACCTATTTAAAGGCTAGAATATAAGTTTAAACAATACATTTCCTCCTAAACACATCCGAGTTATTGTAAACAAGCACATATTTTCGAACTAAGTATCAACCCAATCCACTGTACACGTATTTTATTTTATCTCTATTACAAAAGTGTAGAGACCGAAATGGAATGGAAAAGGTGAAATTATAATAGCCACAGCCCACCGTAAGCGGTCAGTGAGACAAACTATTGCCTTATTTGTCTTTACAATTTCACATTCTCGGAAGACATTATTCGGCAGGTAGATGCTTCTAATGACGCCGCTCCCGCCCGCGTCCGTCGAGGTGAGAAGTAGTGATAAATACGTAATGGATGTTAGAATTACTAGTTTTTTTCTTCTTTTTTTTTAAGTTAACCAGTGCCCAGCAACCCTTTTAAGTATCTAAAAAGAATTTATAAAGATTCGTTTTTTTTTTCATTACTTTAGTTTTTTTTCTTGTTGTTCATATAGCACCTGGTATGAGATACTAAGTGAGCGTTGCCTTAATAGCCAGCAATAGATGTATAGCACTTATAGTACAGTACAGTGACTCAAGTGCAACTTCGGCCGCTTAATACAATTTTTTCCATAATAGTAGCTTATATATTATTCTGATATTATAAGCTTTATTCCTGTAAATTTTCATTTAAATCGGTTTAATAGATTTATTGTAAATATAGAACAAACATACATCCTAACAAATTTTCACATATAAAATACTAGTAGGATAGGATATATAAATCATATATGAAAATATAATAAAGATGAAGTAAAACTTTCAAAGCTTAATATTTAACATATAATATGAAAGTGTTACTTTAAATGTTTTTTTTTATATTCAAATCTATTTAAAAATAAATAGACTAGTGATCAACCAATAAATCATTTGAAATAATAATATATAACAATAACTCATTATAAAATAATAATAACAATAACAAGAAAGTTGCAAATTAACAAACATATTCGCCTAACACCGACCGATAGAGGCTGGAATGTTATTATTTCCAATAATAACAATATGGGCAGATGTACAGAAGGCACCTCATTAATACAAATCCAGTTGAGTACGCGCATTTCTTTCATTCGTTTTACGATAAACGCACAAATATGAACCTTAGTACCTTGGAATAAGAGTCCCACCATTTATATAACAGAAGTAGAGTAAACGCTTCAAAGTGATTGATTTAAACTGACAGTTATTGAGTGACAGCCGACAGTCGCGGGGCCGACGCCTCGACATGTCAATCTCGTAAATATGGCGTTTTATTTGACGCATAAGCATTTTTCATTTACAAATCGACTTAAACTAACTTTAATATTGCAATGGAGATATATGATAACTGTAAACTGTAATGAGATTATCAATACCTCATGTTTTATCATATGAGTTTGGATAATGAGGAGTGACCAATTTCATTGTTCATTTCAAATTCATATGATACATTGGTGGGGAGTGGAGTGTTTTAACACTGGGCATCCTCTGCCTATCCTGTTATAAAAATACCAAAAAATTATACTATTATATTTCAATATTAATACATACAGATACAGACGAACTGTCATAAAAAAATATAATTAAATAAAATACGGATTGTTTTTTTTTTCGTATGCCCTACATATCTACATTATGTATTACATTAAGGTTTTGTAGGACTAGGAGAAAACACATAAAATCCGCAATGACATAATTTATAGTCAAGTCCGAACATAAATTCAGGTGGAATCAGATGAAGACTTTCGTCTTTACTAGTATTCTTTAAATAAACTGCATTTTTAAGCCCCCCGCTGTTGTACTAATGTACTTGAAATATGTTTAAAGTTATATTAAAAAAGTTAAATTGACAGTCATTTTTATCGATGAATGATACTTTTGTAAGTAAATGTTGAAAACGATGTGGATAATAATCTACCTCGATACTTTGTTCTTTTTTCTTAAACAACTTTTTTTACAATTTACTACAACGAAATACACGTGATGAAATACAGGCCAGTCGTGGCAAACGTGACTGGTTGTGGATTCGATCTTCCTTCCGAGAAATGAAATGTTTACTTAAATATATATTTCCATTTCTTCCCTCTGGTGTCGAGGCAAAGCGCAGCGTTGAGTTCCGCCCCTCAATGCACAATGCCTTTAAAATTTGAGTTTGAGTTGAGAGTTGAGGGTTGAGAGTATTGACACTAGGTTCTGCCTACCTTGCAGTGTGCGGGATACAGAAAAAAGAAATACAGCGTTGAAAACGGAGAGTTATGAATCTAGTCTTTACCACCCAAGCAAGATGCCTTATAGCAAAAAGCAGTCCAAAAATTTACATTTTATATTGAACATCGGTTAAAATCTGACGAATTATAAATTTCTCCTTTTACCTTATTCCCACTAGGGAACATATTCTTTACCTTTTTTATATCATCATGTCATAATAAATAATGAGCAGTAGTTATAATATTTTGTCTCAGCTTCACACTGTCTAGTGTTATTATGCTCCGCTCTCCACTGAGACCGCCGAATTGTGGATGCATTGCGTGCTGAGTGTAGGAACTCAACGCCGCGCTTGGCCTCGACACCAGAGCGCAGATATGGAAATATTAAATATTTTAATTCCTTGTGTGGAAATCGAATCCATAACTCAAGTCGCGTTACTGTCACACGCTTGTGGCCCTGCGCCACGACTGGCCTTGTCATATTTTTGTATGTTTCATATATTTTTTTAATTAATTCGTATACTATATTTTTAATTCCTCCTACTTTCCCAATTTCTGTGTGATAAATGTTTAAGTATTTTTAATAGCTACTTCAAAGATATCTTTCACGCCGTCAATCTTTGCTCAGAATGCATTCATTATAAGGACTCCAGCAACTTAATAGGCAATCTTAAGCCAATACTTAGTGCAGTCAAAGCTTTCTATATTCAAATGTTTTTACAATGACCTCAAATGTTTGAGGATGAATAATTTAAAGACCAAGTTGCTAATCGCGTTGCGCATGCGCCATCACGAAGTAAAAACTCGAAGCGTTAATACCGCGCTTCATTTCAAACCCGATAATTATAACTGTAAAACAAGACAGGTTCAATTCCGTTATTATCATGTGTTAAATATATTACAGTGCTAAAGGGGCGCTTCTACTGCTTTGTTCGATCATACATACATACATACATACATACATACATACATACATACATACATACATACATATCAATGTATATGTCAATGTGATTTCACACAATACAACTTACGTCGTTGACAGGGAGCAGTGTCTAATTCCACTCGTAGGTTCTTCCTTTTTACCTGAAAGTTCTAAAAATGAAAATTAAATAGCACTATTATTAGGGTACTCGGTTCAGTACCCCAATAATAATGTTATTTTAACTTTCTTGTATTTAATATTTCGGTAATACAATATTATCACGTTCACAATAATAGAAGCTATTTTCGGGTGTTCGGAAAGTGTCTAACTACCTTGATGGATGTGAGTTTTATTCCGATTTAGTAAATTTTCCAATGCCTCTGATAAAATTTAGCTTTTTGTTTGAATTTTAAAGTGCAGCCCTGAGTTCCGCCACTCAACACGCATTGCCACCAAAATTGCGGAATGTGGGAAACAGAGTATGCCTCCTTTGCCTGACACAATAGTTTGTAGAAATTATCACTACAAAAAATAATGATTTTAAGCGCAATTTTAGGCGCCCAAAACTGTGTGTGCGTCCAACATCGAAAAATCCGTAATGTCTCTATCGAGAAAAGACGTGTAATATAATTTGCATACAATTTTGCAAGCCTTTAAATGTATTTTAATACTATTTCGCTGTTATAACGAAACGTAAGTTATAGTGTATTATTCTCTAAGATATTGGATACTTTCGTGTTTTTTCTACCAATGATTATTTACGCTATCAAATTTATGTCAACATTATTAAAATAAAAACATGTGTTTTCTTTTTTTAGCTTCAAGCTGTGAAATGTGCACAGCAAGGTAGGCTGAAGGATTCTGGGAAGCTGGCTTGTGGTATGACACTCCGTTCCCATTAAGACTTCTATTTCCCATTTTGCGCTAAATTCTCGAGAGGCAAAACTCAACGCCGTACTTGGGCTCGTTACCATAACAAGGAAATAAAAATAATAAATATTTTTTATTCCTCCAAGCAAGAGTCGAACCTACAACCGTGGTTTATACAGTCGCACGCTTATGCTCCTGCGCTACGACAGCCTCCTTTTAAAAATTATCTCGCTGTTATAATGTTAATAAAAATAATGAAGTACGTGTGTTAAAAACATTAAATTTCATATTCTTATTGTTTTAGTCCTATGAAAACTTCCCAAAGTTCCCTCAAATAGGAGAAGCTTATATTTTATGTAGTCTTATAGAATTATAATCTTATTACCAAAAATAAAAAAAACACCGGGCAAACGCGAGTCGGACTCGCCCGCCGAGGGTTACCTACAACAATTGGAGGTCTCGAGCATTTCTGAAATTCAAGCTTAGCTTAGCCAGAGCTCTTTCATCTAATACCTCACTTGAACTCACA
This sequence comes from Heliconius erato x Heliconius himera, assembly GCA_013421005.1. Classification (NCBI taxonomy): domain Eukaryota; kingdom Metazoa; phylum Arthropoda; class Insecta; order Lepidoptera; family Nymphalidae; genus Heliconius; species Heliconius erato x Heliconius himera. The sequence continues at coordinate 28,326 of JAATLQ010030362.1, read as the reverse complement.
GCGTTCCTGAGAGAGACAGACAGACAGACGGACGGATGGAACCTAGTGTTAAGACACTCCGTTCCCCACTTTCCGCCGAATTCTGAAGCTTTTGCGTGCTGAGTGGCGGAACTCAACGCCGTGCTTTCCCTCGACACCAGAACGAAGAAAAGGAAATATAAATTTGCATAAATATTTAATTTCCTCGAGCGGGGATCGAACCCACATATGAAACCAATAACAACTATAGCCATTTAGAAGTACAACAATAGTCATATATTAATAATAATAAAGTTGACAGTTAATATGGCGGCAAATAATAATTTTATAACATCCGCACAAACCGAATAGAAGTTGATATGGGCAATAAAGCCGCGAATACGGGAGACGAATGCAATTACATCTGAAATACAAAGAGCGTGAAATTGTCGCAGGAACTGATTTCATTTTGTACATTTCATGAAATGTCCACTTTTCGATAAAACTTATACTATTTACTTATTTAGAAAACCAGGTCTCCCTGGTCCCTGATCGGTTTCCAGGAGGCGTGGGTTCGAGTCCGGCTACGTTCAAATTTTTATACGTTTTCTAAATAAGTATTTTTCTTTCCTAAGTGTGGATTAACACTTTAAAAATGTTTAAAATATTTACTATTTATTTTTATTATTTATCTATTATTTATATTATATTTTTATTTACTTACTTTAATTATTATTATTTTACTTCCCGCTTTATCCCACATATAACTGGATATGGAGAAAAAATCTTATTACGACACACTATCCTAGACTTAAGAGTCTATCTTGGCTTTGACATAATGATAAATTTATTAACAAATTAAATACGATAACATTTTTAAAAGTTCTATTACAATGTATTTTTTAATTTAATGTAAATGTTTTATAATGTTTTTAAATATCAAATTAAATAAACAAATCCTTTAAACTAGAAAACTTAAATAATTGATTAAAGTAACTTATTTAAATAAACATATAATATTTTTTAATATTTCAAGAAAGTAAAAAAAAAACATGTAACTTTCGCCACAACATGAATAATAGTTACTGAAAAGCACGAAAGGCGTATGAAATATGATTGTCGTCTAGCAATTTGAGGTTCCGCCGGCGTGTGCGTGTGTTGCAGTTCGATCTCGTGCCAAAACTGCTATTTTCCTTCAACTGACGAAATGAGATGGCTCTATTTGTGCACTTAGCTTAAAAGAGTATTATTTTATTTGCAAAACTAGAGACCCGCTCGCAGCTTCGCCCGCTAGCTCTACATAATTATTAATTTACTGTATTACTTTCATTTTCCAATAATTATATCATTATATTATAAGTGTGCGAGTATGCATGTACTGAGAGGGAGTGTGGTAAGATCTGATAATATCTGTATTTCAGAATTTGTTTCCTTCAAAGCAATTGGTGAGACCTGAATTGAATTTCTTGAAATGTCGGAAGCATTGGGTATTGATGAACAGAGCATATTATAGCAATTGGCGTTTCCTTAGTAGCCTGAAAAAGTGCTTGGCAGCCTTTTGTCTGATGGCAACAAAATGTGTGCTTTTAACAGTTGGGTTATGCCACTTCTAGCTTATGCCTTTGGAATTGTATGGACATAGACTGAATTAGACTCTGTAGATCGCCAATGACGTAAATTGCTCACGACATACCGTATGCATCATCCGCGTTGTCTGTATTGAGACTGTACATCCCTGTAAACGTGGAGGTCGGAGCTTTCTGCAGGTCAAGAACCTCCATAACCAGGGGATATGCTATCTAATAGAATTTTTCTGACGATTGACAGCCCAAGGATGTGGTAACAGTTGACAGAAGCCTTTCCACTTTTTCTTTGAGCAAAGAGAATTGGCGTAGGTCTGCAGTACATGCTACTTCTGATCGCAGAGCTGTATACACGAGCCAGGAGCTGCATGGTAGATTTCATAGAGCCCTAATGGGCACGGGCGTAGGAAGAGGGGGAGCAGGGTGGCCCGTGCCCACCTAGACATGTGATCAATACAAAATATCAATATAAAATAAACAACAAATATTACATCATAATACTAAGAAAACTCAAAAGGCGGATAAATTACGCAGATTTATTCACAGACACATTTATGTAAATATGTTATAGGCGGTGGGAAAATCATTTCACACATGCCATGCACTCTCGACGACTGTTTGTAGGTCCCGCCGCCAATTCGCACTTACCTCGTAAACTTGCGGTCGCCGTCATCGTCGCAGGGCTATAAAAAGAAAAAATAATAATAAACTTATAAGATTATAGATTTCACATTTATAACCTTCGAGAATTCCATAATCTCTTTTTAAAAATTCTATCTGTAGAACTAAAACGTTAGATGACATATATAATCATTTGAGCGATAAGGTTTAGAAATAAAATATTATAACAGCCATTAGTAACACGTTTTAGTTACATTCGAATTTGAATTTTATGCGAAGATTGTACATTATTAAAACTTGACGTATGTGGCTCGTTGGTCTAGGGGTATGATTCTCGCTTTGGGTGCGAGAGGTCCCGGGTTCAAATCCCGGACGAGCCCTTTTTTTATATTACATATTTACAAAATCTTTAATAATTACTATTTATGCTAATAGCCATATATCAGCATATTTATGACGTATATTTTATTATATTCATATTTATTTTATAAAAATAACTTAACTCGATAAATGTTGTTTAATTGTTTTAATATTTACACAATAGTTGTGAATCGCTTGACGTAGGTACTAGAACATAAATATGTAGAGATCATAGCCTTCGGTTATGTGGAGTGCTTATGTTAGATAAAATAAATAGTAGAGTCTACTAATTTCAATGAACGCATTACACGTTTCCAAGAACTCTTGGGTTGGGAGTCATATTATGGATAACAAATGAAGGATATTTCCTTAATATATTTGCAAATTTTTTACATTTTTAAAGTGTTATTCCACACTTAGGAAAGAACAATACTTATTTAGAAAACGTATAAAAATTGGAACGTAGCGGGATTCGAACCCGAGCCTGGAAACCGACCAGGAAACGAAGCGACCAACGTATAAAAATTTCGACGTAGCTTGATGAGAACGTATAGCTTAGTGGTTAGAGCGCCTAATAATTCAGATTAATAATAATAAGATAATAAGGGAAAACTTTACGTAGGCATAAGTATAATTTATTTTAAAAATGAATAATATAAAATAATAGAAAATTATAATAAATCATATACAATAAATAACTATTATTATAAATAGTTATTATTATAAAGATACAAGTACTTACCGAAATGAAATAAAGTAAATATAAACGACACAGCCTATATATTTCAGTCACTCTATATATGGCTCGTTGGTCTAGGGGTATGATTCTCGCTTTGGGTGCGAGAGGTCCCGGGTTCAAATCCCGGACGAGCCCTGAACATTTTTTAGCATTTTTAACAATTTTTTTTTAGACTTGAAAACATTTTTTAATAACGACCTTTCACTTTACTAGGTTACTTTTTGTACTTTACTAACTTTTACTTTTTGTACTTTATTAACTGTTTAGTACTTTTAAATAGCGAAGCTTACATTTAGTATCCATACTTTATGTTTCATTTGTATTTTACATAGTTATTTGCATAATTAATACTTACAAATGCTTACTTTGAGATCAGTCGTGACATAAGCGTGCGTTCGATTCCCACTCAAGGCAATATATAATATTTACATTTCCTCGATCTGGTAACGATCAACACGCAATTCCTCCAAAAATCGGTGGAAGTGGGGAACGGAAGAGTCTTAATGGGAACGGAGTGTCTTAACACAAAATTCCCATATTACCTCTGCATACCCTTCTATGTGCGATATACAAAAGTAAAGCTAAAAAAATCTTTACATAACCTATAACATTGAAATAGTAGAATCGTTTATCAACTTTACCTGTAATGTTTCTAAATATTACTAGAAACAAAACAAACGAAGGAGAAATCTTTCAAAAATAAGAAAACGTCATAAACTCATAATAAATAGTACGTTTAAGGTACCAAGCTTCCAAACTCCAACAAAAATAAAAAAGCTACATACATACGTATATAACAAAAGTCAAAATTATATTTAGATATATCTAATCTCTTACAATGATTCACGAGTAGAAAAGGCATAAAAATGTCCACACAGCTTAAAGTTGCTGGCCCTACACTCGAAAATATATAATATTTTAGTTTTCACTTCTATAAAGCGGCATTATAATAAAAATGGGAAATAAATAAAATGTCTCAGCTCCGTTAAAAAGAGTAACGATGCATTAATGATCCAAAACTATGAAAGTTCAATATATTACCATCTAATTACTTATAGATTATACTTATCTCATATAAATGACTGAAAAGACAAATGTCTCGTTTGACCCGACCATATAATATATAGTGATCTGTGCTACGAATTTATTAAAACGATAACTTTTGAATTGAGTTGTTTTTCTTTTTTTTTTATTTTGCCGTTACTTTTGAGTTAGTTGGTAGGTGGTGGTTGGGTAGGTCAAGGTAGTTTGTTAGGACTTATCTCGTAATCATTGTATTCATTTAGGCACATATGTAAACCAGTGAGGCCAGTGGTGGTGCTGGGGCACATAGTGTGCCTGTAAATCGACTAGTTGTGGGTACGATCCCCACTCAAGGAGATGAAATATTTATTTACTTTTCTTCGCTCTGGTGTCGAGGGGAAAGCGCGGCGTTCCGCCACTCAACACACAATGCCTCCAGAAATTGGCGGAAAGTGGGGAACGGAGTGTCTTAACACTAGGTTCCCTCTGCCTACCCTGCTGTGTGCGGGATACAGCGTGAAGCTGAAAAAAAAACATATGAAGTATTTATTTTAACTAGAATAGCATAATTTATAAAAAAATAAAAAATACACTTTGTTATCCTTTTTATTACCTCTACGATCACTATCTACTTATTATTTATATTGAATATACATTAATTTCTTATTTTCTTATAGATAAGTAGTTGTAGTATAGAAGTACTTAGTAAGCTAACGTTTGTATATTGTAGCTTTACATATTGAGCATTTTTTCCTCAATTTACTTTAGGTAAGTAGATATCTATTGTCATATAAAATCTCCAAATTTAAACTTTTACTCATTAATTTCGCATTCTTACACTTCTTATTCATCCTTTTACATATCCAAATGGCAATTTAAAGATGAAAGATCTCAACCCCTAGTTAAGCTTCCCAGTCGAAGGGTTGCGCGGCTCGTTGGTCTAGTGGTATGATTCTCGCTTCGGGTGTGAGAGGTCCCGGGTTCAAATCCCGGACGAGCCCTTTAAACAGCATCCTTCTATATTTTTTTATTACTCTAAAAAATATACTTGACTTTATTATTATAGGTTAAACGTAAGCAACATACCTTTTTTAAAAGTTAAAAATTCTTTATCAGTGATGCCTCAAAGGCATCTTAGCGGCGGTCTAATAAATAGATACTATGAAAAATAAGCAAATAAAACATTAACAAGGATAACATTAAAGTCAACAAAAGCCTGTTATTTTTTACACGCACTCTATGATCAAGCGGTCAAAATTTTATAAATCACATCCTGTTCTCCTATCGATATTATTTCATATCCAGATAAAGTTCCACGTATCGAAAGAAAAATAGAACAAGTGTATAGACAATATATGTTTTTTTTTCTCATAGAATCTTATCGATGGATCGCCTCAAATTACCGTTTACCACATTATGGAAATTCTTAAGATATAATATTATTTCGAAAATGGCAATTTGCATATCAGTGTGAGCCCACGCTCTGTAATACCATACGTATATTTTTGTATAATAAATAACAGACAAAATCTATCATTTAATATCGATGAATCGAACATTGAAACGTATATGAAACATAGAAACTAAATAGGCGGAATATTTCAATGTGAAAAATATTCTACATTCATAGGTAGCCTCTGTTCATATTTTGTAATATAAATATTATGTTTGTAGAAATTAATTTTATTAAAAAAATGGGTAGGCAAAGGGAACCTAGCGTTATGACACTTCCGTTCTCTACTTTACGCCGAATTCTGGAGGAATCGCATGTTGAGTAGCGGAACTCAACGCCGTGCTGTTGTTGTTTTATACTACCAAGTGTGTAAATTGAACGTTGTTGTTTGTTTGGTATTTTTTTCCAGCTTCAGGCATTATCAGGCAACCGGATAGGCAGAAAAGACCAATAACAAGAGGCGTAACTCAACGCTGAACTTAGACTACAAGAGCGGAGAAATGAAAACAATTTATTGGGGATCCCTCATCTATCGCGTTTACACTGAAATGAGCCACTGTGGCACAATGACTAACGTTATGGCTTAATAAAATTATATCAATTATCTCAAATATTATGTTAGAGCTATTAGGTAGGTTTGTTATGTATATGTTTATGAAAAAAACTCCTTGTAGACTAATTATAAAGAAAATCATATATTTTTTTCTAATGTGGCAAATAAAAAGATAAAAGTTTCATTTGAATAAATCATTTTTTTCGATTTATTGAAGAGGTACGTACATTAGGCGAAGGATGTCCGTTGAATTGAAGACACGTTGAGACAATGGCGACGCCACTTTTGACCAAATAATTTATATTTACATTAGCTAATCTTTAATTACCTAACTATACCTAATAATCTCTTGTTAACATAACGTAGTAGTAACGTAGTATAACATATAGACGTAGCAACATATACACCAACACAATATAAAAATTAAAACTAACAAATATATTTTTTTCGTTCGATTGTCAATCCAATGAACAACGATCCTTTGAACAATTAATTCCCTTAATTGCTGAAGTTGTTAGATATTTTGGAAGTGCAAAAAATACTTTATACGAAGCTTAATCGGCGAAACCAGTTGACTACAGGAGATTAAGCCATAAAACCTTTTTTATTGAACGCTAACAAGCTGTATAATTACACTTTTTGTTGTATTTACCGCAACTAGGTAGAACAAATCGATAAACTTTATAGTAAATGAGGATATACAATATCCGCGTTATGATGATGATCCTACTTCATACGCTGAGGATGTTCTCTTTATTGTTTAATCATTTGATAGTTTTTGATGCATATTATTTTTTTTAAGAATCTAATAGTCTCTCTACTTATCGCACAGTACGTCACAAGCTAAAATATCATCCACATCACCTGGATACGTGGCCATCCACTACCGTGCGGTTTCGTAGGAACTTCCTTCCACGCGCGATGGAACTATAAATAGGCTTACACGCGGCAGTCTTTCCAGGTCGATACCACCTTAAAGGCCGGCAACGCAGCTGTAGCTCCTCTGGTGTTGTACGGGGTCGTGGGCGGTGGTAATCACTTATTATCAGGTGACCCGAGCGCTCGTTTGCCTTGTCCTTTTCCATAAAAAAAATCTTTAATTATAATAGTAACATATTGCTGTTGTAAACGAAAAAAATCTATTAACATACCTCAACGCCGCGCTTTGTCTTGTTATAAAAGCGAAGAAGTGAAAATAATACATTGTTCCCATTATCGATTCGTAATCGAGTCCACAATCATCGCTTTTTTAACCAAACGTTGTGACGATACGCCACAACGGCCTCTAATATCATAGATTGATTCAAAAATTTTATGTAAATAGCATTAACTACACAAATGTTCGTATTAAGATGTACAATATATGTATACTTATTCGTAAATTATATTTATATTTCCATTTCTTCGCTCTGGTGTCGAGGTTAGGCGCGGCGTTGAGTTCTGCCACTCAACACGCAATGCCTCCAGAATTTGGCAGAAAGTGGGGAACGGAGTGTCTTAACACTAGGTTCCCTCTGCCTACCCTGCTGTGTGCGGGATACAGCGTGAAGCTAATTTTTTTTTTTGTTTATTCGTAAATATTCAAAATCCGAGTTTAACAAATTTAAAGCTTGTATTGTGCAACCGGTTATTTGTTTATTGCCAACAAATCGCCATAGCGAACTCGCTAACCACTGAAATATAGATAAAACTCATAAAACTGTCTAATTAATTGGTTAAATAATAAACACAATACAACTACTTCTTTAAATGACCGAATCTTCGATAACAATTCTATAGAGATTCTATAGAGACATAAAATTTATGGTAAGCAATTTGAACAAGCAACCAGATGAGCAAACGTTTGTTTTTTACGGTTTTTCTAAAGAAAAATTGTATGTAATGTAATTGCTAAGAGTGGATGACTATGTGTTAACTCAGTTAAGTTTTTCCATTATTATTTCAGTAGATATGTGCTTATTAAACTGTGTTAAAATATAGAACTTACATAAAGATGCAATTTTTTTGTGTGAATGTAAGTTGTTGCTTTTAATTATTGATTAAAAAAAATAATCTTGTCTATTTTGAGTAAAAAGCATTTTAAGTATTGATTTATAGCAAAACAGTCAAAGTATGGTCGAATTATTATTATTTTTTTCATTTTGGATTACTCAAAGAGATCTCAAAATTTAGCTACTTATACTTTCTTAGACGCGTAATTAACATAAGAGTATTTAAATAAATTTGAACGCTTAAATCTGTAATGAATCTACATACAAATAAAGCTGTACATTTTCAATGCGGCATTGGCCTTTCATTTAATTCGAAATTCAACCACAGTATCACTTTATTCATTGGTTTAATCGATACCATTTGTTAATCTATATACACTGCACAGATTAATATAAAGAAGAGAGTACAAAAAATTGGTAAGCTTTAAGCAAACCTTTAATGAAATATTAGAAAAATAATAATAATAAATACATCAATAAGCAAGTTTAAAATATTATTAAGTTCCTAAAATATAGATTATGTTACATTTTTACAGTAAAACACTTATTGGTAATGTAATAATGTGTATTGTAATCGTTAGCTTAATTTATAATTGAAACTCTATAGCAAACAACTACTTTAAAATAAAGTCTGTAATCAATTTGGCTCATTTATTTACAATAAATTTGAGTCTGTCGCAGTAGGATATCTTTTGAGTATAATTGTGACAATTATGGGTTCGATTTCTATATTTAATTTATATTAACTTAACGTTTAGTAGACGTTGCGTTTATTAGGCAAAACGCGACGTTAATTTCCACCACTCAACACACATTGTTTCGATTTAAGCGAGGAACGAATTGTCTAAACAGCATTGTCCCCTTTGCCTTGCTAGCTATGCTTGAGAAAATGTAAAGCTGAACTATTTACAATACAGTTTAGTAATGAATACGGTGTGTGTTTCTTATTATTTATTATTCTATGATATTCTTACCACCTCAGAAGCGGCTGCTTCACCAGTTGCCCGCGGGCGCACGGGTACCCCTCGAATTGAATTATCGATCAGTTATTACAATCACAAGAGTTATTATACGCTTTGTAATATTTTATTACATAAACTTTCTTTTAACGATTACTCAATTATGTTATTCAATTTGGAATAAAATATAGTAGTATTTATTTTGATACTATAAAATAACAGTCGGTCTATTTATATAACCTTATCGAATCGTTTAAAATGAGCGCCAATTCCACAGTTTCGGAGCCAAATTCGTATAACTGACCTACACATCGTTTTCCGATAAACCGATAACAATCAAAATGGCGCCCGGAGCGTCACCAAATGTCAAATAGAAACGGACGCATTAAAACGAAACAGCTCAAGTAATGGTAAACATAAATTAAATGGTCATCCACGTCACTCAAGCAAGGATATGAAAAAATACGCTTTGACGGAAGCCAGGTAGTAAAGATTTGAAATAAATATACAGATAACAACAGTTAAGTTGTTACGTTTTATTAGGAACTAACAAAGTAAAACTAATTTATGTCCTTTCTGTCGATAGATAACGCACATCTATGATGAATTTAAAGGACAACGTTAAAATATTCTGTGTTATAGTTCAAATTGTAAAGGTTTTAGGTATTGGATTTTCTATTTCTTATTCTACCTTTTAGTTCCTTTCTTTAATATTATTTTACTGAGGTACTAAAAATATTTAACGTTAATTCAAATATTATATTTATATGAGAAAAGTAATAATATTATCGAGTTCTTTCTTAAATCAAAAATATTTTTTGCCAAGGAATCCTTATCATTTTCGATAATAACATCTATTATGTACGGTTGTTTATAGTAAATTATGAAGTATTCCTAATTTGTGGCGAACAGTCTAACAATGGAGCTATAAATGCGAGTAAAGGCGACGACTCGTGAAAGCTACCACATATCGATAACAAATAAATCAGACGACCCAAGTTACTATACAACATAAGTCACACTTTGGTCGGGAAGTAGGACATCGTCCCGTCCCGACTGTTCATATCTCTCTAACTTAATATAAGATGTTTGTAAATTAAATTTCACGTTAAAAACAAACAAGACCAAACTATACTTAATTTTTTATTTCATCTTCGAAATTTTTAGACATTTAAATGAACACTTTTGTATAATTAAAAATTATCTCAACAATTATACGTCTTAATTTGTTAAACTTAATAGATACTTTCACAAAAACGATCAATATTGAAGGCAAAGATAGTGAAACTGATATACATTTACATAAAGTCTTCGTGCATTTTTCTTGTTGAACTGCTCTCCAAATCGATGACGGTGATACTTATGTTACGACCAAAACACTAAATTTAATTAGCTAAGCAATAATATTAAACTTCCCTATTAGGCTGTACAATATAGATAAAATACACCGATAAAATGAAAATAAAAATAAATATTTAGTCATAAAAAGAGTTTATACAAAATTAAAACTACCAAGATTCTTTCACGAGAAATTTCGTAAGCGCAATCTTAAGGGCATCGGATCAGGCAGAGAAAATTGCCTTTATTACGCACATCATTAAAAGAAGCTTTGTAATAAGTAGCCCTAAAGATTTTATCTTATTTGTAAATATTTCGAAACCTTTATAATAAAATATTTTAAGCAAGTTGAAAATAAATATTGACAGTAGCCAAAATATCAGACGCCGAATAGCGGCAATAGAGCACCAAGTCGCGCTTTGTCTTGTTATAAGACCGAGGAAATGACAATGTTTAATATTTTGATTCTCCGAGTGGGAATCGAACCCACAACCATCACGTTTACAACACACACTGTGCCGCTTCGCCACGACGGCTCATCATCATTTTGATTACTAAAATTATTGAAATTCCTATATACTTTTTAAATGAAACTATTTTAACCGGATTAATCGCGTATATTTTGTACTTTGATACATTTTTGGAAACCCGACGTTTCGAACACTTTGCAGTAGTCCGTGGTCACGGATAGACTGAGGTGGCATTCGTCTGTCGGTTGACATAATTATTATATCAAACTACCGCCAACGATTTCTTAATTGCCTCGCGTACTGCCCTGGATTCCTGCAGAATGAGCTGATAGTATCTTGCCCTCTGGTATGGTGGGTTTGAGACTTCAATGATTTTATGAGTGGGTCCCAGGTGGTAGAAAGCTTCCAGCCATCCTCTCTATTGAAATTAGGATGTTTTTGTATTTCAATAGCCTCGCGGATCATTCTAGGAATGTATCTGTT